>JBBPBT010000881.1:2527121-2540972 GCA_037974875.1 Cicer bijugum | reverse complement strand
TTTGAAAATGTACGGTTTAATGACAATGATGTGTTTCATGAAATATTGATAAAGTTTTTGATTAAGCAATATTAAATATTTATTGTTCCTAAATTGGTTTACCATTGTCAATGTTGTTTTTGGTAAGATTAAAACATATAATACTGCTTATCATGATATAAATAAAATTTTAGATTTATCATCGAAAAAACGTGAACCTCCAATCATGAAACAATATCTACCTCAAGTATTGTTGTAAACACTAAACACAAGTACACTTTTTGCTTCCAATTTATTATTATAGGATTGATGTTTAATTGATTAATGTCTTTAAGAACAATAATATGGAAAAATATTGATATGTTGTTGGAAAAATATAAACTCGGTGATTATTCTTATATCTCTATATTTAATAAATTATATATGACTAAAGAGCAAATTCATTACTATCTTAAATAATATATTACATTTTATTTTATGAATCAAACTGATTCGTTTATTTTATAAAAAATCAAGTCATATTTTTTTTTTTAACAATTAATATCAATTAATAATGGGAATTTAGTAAAGTACGGTTTCCAAAATCAATATGGTTTGAAAATCTACGGTTTAATGACAATTATGTGTTCTGTGAAATACTGATAAAGTTTTTGGTTAAGCAATATCATATATTTATTGTTCCTAAATTGATTTAGCATTGGGAATGTATTTTTTGGTAAGATTATAACATATAATATTGGTTATCATGATATAAATAAAATTTTAGATTTAACATGGAAACAAAATTTAACCTCCATCATGAAACTATAACAACCTCTATCATAAAACAAAAATTAACCTCTATCATGAAAAATTAACCTCCATCATCAAACAAAAATAATTGTATATCTATATCATGCAAGAAATCATAAAAGATAATATGGATGATTACACTATTGTTAGAAAAATGAGAGCTACAAAAGCAAGACATAAAAGGAAAACTATATTGGACAAAAGAAGAGCAAAAAGGATGAAACTTGATTGTCACTCTACTATGTCAAATCCCAATTCTGAATTAAATGTTATATGTAATTATCAAAAACCTCCTTTGTCTGATATTACATTGGATGTTAACAACAAATGTTCAATATCTTCTTTTAATCAGAGTTACACCTCAAACATAAAGACAGCGGGGAATTTTATACAAAGTCAACAACATTCAAATTTCTGTCATCGGACAAAGGGAAATCAACTGTCTGGACTACACGCTTTGGGGGCTAATCTTTTTAGAAAATTTCAAAATGATGATTCAGGTTCATGTTCAACATCAAAAGCATTACCAAACGTGCTCCCATTAAACACACAAACATATGAGAATGACAATAGCGACAATGACTTACAAGTCTCGGATCCTGAATTCGATGATAGTGAAGGTACGAACCGTATTAGCCAAATATATGATTTATCTTTTGAAAATCATGTAGAAACTAAATGAAAATGAACAAACTAAAATGATTCCCTTAATAGATGCAATTGATGATGTCGCAAATAGTAATACTTATGATGATAAAGTTTTCCTCAACAATAACATGTTTGAAGAATCTGTCAATAGACAAAGTCTATTTATGCATTTTAAGGTTATAATTTAATATGTTTAATATTTAATACGTTACGAAGTTGTTAATATTAAATTACTTGATGTTGATTTATTTCAGTATATTCTGATCTTGGCAATTCCATGATTAAATGCAATTATTGTGGAGCAAACATGTGGTACCGAGAACGAATGAATAAAATTTCTCATTCTGCAAATCCAAAATTTTCCATGTGTTGTGGCAACGAAAAAGTGCAACTTCCTCTACTAAAGACACCACCACCACTTCTTCAAAAACTACTTTTCACACATGATTCCCCTAAAAGTAAAAACTTTCAACAACATATTAGGATGTATAATATGATGTTTGCATTCACCTCTCCAGGAGAAAAGTTGGACAATAGGTTTAATACTGGACGAGGACCACCAAATATGAGAATACAAGGTCAAACATGTCACAGGATAGGCAGTTTGTTACCACTACCTGGTCAAACACCCAAGTTTGCACAACTATATATTTACGATACTGAAAATGAGATCCAAAACAGAATCCAAGGATTCAGGTAAACTTATCATCTATAAGTATTATGTTAGCATTTTTAATATACATTTTATCAATTATATTATGTTCATTAAGCTTCTATAGCAACAAATAAACACAAAATTCAGTATATAATTTCATATAGTTATCATACATTCATTAATATATAATTATAATAATAATAATAATAATAATAATGGGAATAATAATAATAATAATAATAATAATAATAATAATAATAATAATTACAATAATAAGACACACAGAGAGAGAGAGAGAAATGTCATTCTAATTGATAATTTTATTAATCTAAAATATCAATAAATTTTGGATTTTTAATTCATATGCCTTACAAACAATTGCATTTCCTACCATATTTTTCAATACTATCTTCGTAAGCACTAACGATATGATATCATAAATTATGAATATATAGGAACAACAATATTGATCAACAGACAATTCAACAGCTTAGTAACATGCTTTACCAACACAACATACATGCTCAATTATTTAAAATGGCAAGAGTACGATTGCAAGATAATCAAGTGCATGATTTGAAACTACGCTTGATTTCTGAAAGATCATCTGATGGAAGATTATATAACCAACCAACAGTGTCTGAAGTGGCTGCACTAATAGTTGGTGATGTGGATACAGGTTCAAAAAGAGATATTATAATGGAGACACAAAGTGGTACACTAAGAAGGATTGACGAGTTCATCCAAGTTATTTAGCATATCAATATCCTTAGCTATTACCTTATGGTGAAGATGGTTATAGACCAAAAATTGCACATAGAGACACAGTACGAACAAAAAGTTCTAAGCGGAATCAACTTACGATACGAGAATGGCTTGCATATAGAATTATGTCAAGAGATCATGAGGCACAAACAATATTGACATCAAGAAGATTACTCCAACAATTCTTGGTTGATGGATCGACAATGATTGAGGGACAAAATCTCAATTGGTTGAGAAACAACCAATCAAAATTGCGAGTTGAAAAATATCGCAGTTTGAATGACAAACAGGGAAACAACCAAGTTCAAGGTTCAAATAGGGGTAAGAGAGTTGTGTTACCAGCAACATATGTCGGTAGTCGTCGTTACATGGATAACTTATACTTTGACGGTATGGCTATTTGTAGCTATGTTGGATTTCCTGACCTTTTTATTACATTTACATATAATCCTAATTGGCCAGAAGTTCAACGATTGTTGGCATCAAATAATTTAAAAGCTATTGATCGTCCAGACATAATTGCAAGGATATTTAAAATGAAGTTTGACGAGCTACTAGCAGATTTGACAAAGAAACAAGTTCTTGGCAAAATACTTGCATGTAAGTATTCCTCTTAATATTTATTAATAGTTTATATGTTGTAAACTTATATGCTCATCATGTAATAAATTGAAAATTAACCTTTGTAGATATGTACACCATTGAATTTCAAAAGCGAGGTTTGCCACATGCCCATATCTTGATATTCCTTCATCCATCAACAAAATACCCAACACCAAATGATATTGACAAAATAATTTCAGCTGAAATTCCAGACCATGTCGGTGATCCAGAATTGTACAATTTGTTCAAATCACACATGATACATGGACCATGTGGTTTATCAAACCATGAAGCACCGTGCACAAAAGATAGAAAATGTAAAAAGTTCTTTCCAAAAAAGTACCAAGATAGAACAATTGTTGATCAAGATGGATTTCCAGTGTATAAAAGAACTCATAATACATGAGCAGTTGACAAGAATGACATCCATCTAGATAATCGGTTTGTTGTCCCATACAACCAAGGTTTGCTTCGTAAGTATCAAGCTCACATCAACACGGAATGGTGTAATCAAAGTACATCAATCAAATACTTATTTAAGTACATCAACAAGGGTTGTGACAGAATAACTGCAACGATAGTGCCAAATGAATCAACGTCCGGAGAACCAGAAGTTGATGAGATCAAACAGTATCTTGATTGAAGATATGTCTCACCCAGTGAAGCGTGTTGGAGAATCCTAGCTTTCCCAATACATGGAAGAAAACCGGCTGTTCAAAGATTGTTTTTCCACTTACAGGGTGAACAACCAATTTATTATCATGATTATTAAAATATTAATAATGTTTTGCAAAAACCATCAGTTACAGAATCCATGTTCACCTCATGGATGGAAGCAAATAAGGTATATCCTGAAGCTTGAGAATTAACATATAACAAATTTGTGTCCAAGTTTGTATATGTTAAAAGTAAAAGATGTTGGAAACCACGAACCAAAGGGTATACAGTTGGAAGACTTATATGGGTTCCACCATGTACATGAGAGTTATATTATTTGAGAATGATGCTCACTCATGTTAAAGGCCCACAAAGTTATGAACAAATAAAGACATTTTCTAATTGTATTTATGATAGCTTTCAAGATGTTTGTTTTGCAATGGGGTTGATAGGAGATGATAAAGAATACATTGAAGCTATTAAAGAGGCACATAAATGGAGATCTGGATATTTCTTGCAGAAACTTTTTGTGACCATGCTCTTGGCAAGTACTATGAGTCGACCAACTGATGTGTGGAATAAGAGTTGGCATTGGTTAGCAGATGGAATTTTATATGAGCAAAGAAGGATCTCAAACAACAAAGGTATACAATTAATTATTCAATTACTATATTTTATTAACATAATATTACTCCAACTACAATAGTGGTCGGTGATACTAAATTATATAGGTATAATATCTTAAAGTTATCACACTAGAAACATATATTATTTACTGCACAAATTAAATGATTTTTTTTATTTAATTCATTCATTTGTTTTTATATGTTATCTTACAAAATAATTTACTATTCCCAATTCATTCCAAACAAAAAAAGTATATATGCATCATCATACCAAATTTAATTAGCTTTATCGATATCAACATAAAATACATCTCATGCTATTACTTCATCTCCAATATAATTAAAATTTTATATGTTATTAGATTTGATGTTAAATGATAAGGAGATTCAAAATTTAACTCTCGTGCAAATTGAGAAACATTTGCAAGATAACAGAAAAAGCTTAAAGGAATACAAGCCAATGCCATATCCAAAAGGATATGTGATGACACAATTGGGGAATAGACTTATTTATGAAGAACGTAACTACAATGTAGCAGAACAATTTCAAGAGTTTCAAACTTTGTACGCAACGCTTACAGGTTAGTTGACAATTATTTTCAAATAAATTTGAATATGATTTTTATTCAATATTTTAAATTTTTATTATATTGGTTAAAAATAGATGAGAAAATTGTGATCTTCGTTAAAATCATGAAAGTTGTGGAGGAGCAAAAGGGGGGAGTATTTTTTCTTTACCGCTACGGTGGTACAGGAAAAACATTTATGTGGCGAACGTTGGCTTCAAAAATACGTTCAGGAAAGCAAATTGTGTTGACAGTGGCCTCAAGTGGAATAGCATCACTATTGCTACCAGGTGGGAGAACAACACATTCAAAGATTTAAAATTCCTGATCCTACACTAGAGTCATCTACATGTAATATAGATAAATGTAGTGATCATGCAGAATTACTGAAGGCAACCAAATTAATCATATGGGATGAAGCGCCTATGGCTCATAAGTTTTGTTTTGAGGCACTTGATAAAACATTGAAAGATATCATGAGTGAAACTAAGTTCAAAAATACTATCTTTGGAGGCAAGGTTGTAGTATTTGGTGGAGATTTTATGCAAATTTTACTAGTTATCCCAAGAGGAAGCCGATCAGATTTTGTTAATGCAACAATTAACTCTTCCTATATTTGGGATCATTGTCAAGTGTTAAGACTCACGAAAAACATGTGTTTGTTGCCAGCAATGCAAAGAGAAAATATGGATGAACTTAAACAATTTTCAGAATGGATCTTAAAATTTGGAGATGGAAAGCTTTCAGAGCCTAATGACGGTCATACAAATATCCAAATACCACCGGAGTTGACAATCACTAACTTCAATGATCCACTTCAAGCAACCGTTCAAAGCACGTATCCAAATTTAATCCAAAATTACAAGAATGAAGATTTTTTGCAATGTAGAGCAATGTTGGCGTCAACAATAGAGATTCTTGATTCAATAAATGAATATGTGATGACCTTAATACAAGGTATTATTATTATTATTACTATTATTATTAAACCTTTGTTTATATAATTATAGTTGTTGAATTAAGTGTATATTCAATTAATATCGTTACTTTATTGCACTAATTGTAGGAGAAGAAAATGAGTATTTAAGTTCAGATTCTCTTGATTGTTCAGAAAGTCATGGAAATGAATCTTTTGATATCCTTACACCTGAACTTTTGAGCACATTAACTTCCTCAGGCCTTCCAAACCACAAAATAAAACTAAAAGTTGGAACTCCAATCATGCTTTTGCGAAATCTTGATCAATCTAAAGGTTTATGTAATGGAACAAGACTTATTGTTACAAGCCTTGCAAATCATGTGCTCGAAGCAAAGATAATTTCAGGAAAAAATATTGGAAACTTGATATATATCCCACGAATGTCAATGTCACCTTCTCAATCACCTTGGCCTTTCAAGCTAATTAGGAGACAATTTCCCATTGTTGTTTCCTATGGTATGACAATCAACAAATCACAAGGACAGTCATGGGACTATGTTGGGATATACATGCCAAAACCAGTCTTTAGTCATGGTCAGTTATATGTAGCTATTTCAAGAGTTAAAAGCAAGAATGGATTGAAGATTTTAATACATAACAAATATAAGCAGACATCGTATACAACAAACAATGTTGTATACAAAGAGGTTTTCCAATCTCTTTGATTCGTAAGTATATTATTTTCTTTAATTATTCCATATAAAGATTTTGAAAAAAATACAACTACAGACATTGAAAGCATTTAAATATTGTACTTTTCAATTACTTAAAAGTTCTTGCTCAATTATTTTGTAATTCAATATTGTACTTTACACTAATCTATTGAGTATTCCATCATGAATTATTTTGCGAACAATGTGATTATGAAAAAGATTAAAAGATAAAAATAATTTGGGTAAATAAGAATCCAACCCAATTCAAATCGAAAATAAGTGGTTTGATTCAAACCAACTCAATGGTATAAATGAAGGTTTCTTTTTTAGACCATAATCAAAATCCTCTATACAATTTGGGTACAAATTTTGACCAAATTATCCCCCAAACCGATCGACGTATAGCCCTTTTTCAAATCCTTTTTTAAAAATAAAGAAAAATAAAAAAATAAACTTCAGCTTCAGCCACTAAACATAGACCCACCTAGAGACCCACACGACATGGAACAAAAACATATTTTTTGTATGATTTCAAGTACTTTATTCAAGTTAAACACCCAAAGCATGAAACCAAAAAATTTCATATTCTTAAAAAACCCTGATATAGAAACAAACCAAAATGCAATTATTTGATGTGGTTTTAACATTTAATTACTCAGAAACATCATACAAATCATGTTCATTTTACTTATTATTTTAGTTTGGATTAAAATAGTCTAAAATAAAATACATATACACAAAAAAATAATGGAAACGTGAAGAACAAACAAGGCAAATGTATGAACATGGTCTGATACAAAAATGTTAGAATTTCAAGTATATCTAAAACGAAATTCAATTAATAAAGCGGAAGCGAAATGATTAAAGTGTGTACCTCTTACAATTGCTAATTGCTTGAGGATGTTAGAATCTTCTAAACCTTCATAATCCCAATCTAATGGTATAAGTTTTTTGAATAAATTTTTTGGCTAAACAAAACAATGACTGCATCCTATTTATAACTTATATCCATCACAAAAACTACCTTATGCAACTACAAAAACACAAGGGTAAGAATGGAATACCACATATTTACCACTAAGGTGTGGTTGTGGATAATAACTCAAAACTGTTCAAAAAATAATCAATAATGATCGTAATGTTACATCAGTCCCATGCAATTGATAGCTGATCGAAATCATCTAAACGAATTATGGTTCCAAGAATGAAATAAATCTTATTCTTAGAGAAAAGTTCAATGGCCATAGAATGAGACCAAGAGTTGTAATTAGTGATTGAAAGAGGAGCAGTAACAAGAACAATCTTGAGATTATCATTGGGATGCATGTAAAAAGGATTCAACATATCTTGTTGGTAACTTTGATTCGTGGTTGAAGAAGATGTCGAAGGAATTGCGATCTAGAAAACATCGTCCTCAAAGGAAGATGAGGATTATGGTTTTGAATTCATTGATGCAGAGTGTTAGAAATCAAAAATATTCTGAAAAACAAGATTGATCATAATAAACCAATAACGTTTTTGGTATTGAAAGTTTGTGAAATTCAAGTTAAAATACCAAGTGTATGTGATAGTTAACTAACTAATCTCTTAATTAGTTAGTTAGAATGAATAGGAATAAACTATGTATAAATAGCACACTCCATCGATTTAATAAAAGGTCCTACAACCCATATATTATCTAGTTTTCTATTTTCTTGCACATGAAGTAATAAGCTTGAAAGGTAACAATTGGTATCTAGAGCAATGTTCATTGATCCAAATTAAAGAGTGATAAACACGAGTTAAGTGTGAGGATGAGTTCAAGTGTAAACAACAGACATTTTCCATCCCATATGTCACATTCTAATGGAACTAATTGGGATAGATAGAGAGTGCAATTTGAGGCATTGTTTGGATTTTAAGAAGTCGGATTTTAAAGAAAACAAGAAAAAAAGTTGCAAGGCCACCTTCATTCTTCATTAATGCCTTGACACGACCAACTTCAATAAGATTTATGATGCTAGAAGTGCAAAAGAAGTCTGGGACAATCTGGAGAAGTGTTATTCTGGAGGAACCAAGGTCAAAAAAGTGAAATTGCAGACCCTACAAAGACAATTCGAATTCTGCAGATGGAGAAACATGAGAAGGTGTCTCATATGATTCAAGATTGAGGAGTATCACAAATCAAATGGTTGATTGTGGGGAGAAGCTTACTAAACAAAAACTATGTGAAAATATATTGAGATCTTTGCATCCTAGATTTGACTACATTGTGTGGATGATTGCAGATTTCCAAATTAAGTCTTGAAGATTTCCACATTTCCAAATTGAGTCTTGAAGAATTGCAGGTCACTTTAGAAGCATGGGAATTGAGAATGGATGAAGAAATGGGGTAAAATATGGTGATCAGACACTGGTAGTACAAGCCTACAAGAAAGGAGACCAGAAAAATAAATTGAAAAGGAATAAGTTCAAGAAAACCGATGATAAGTTTGAATCCTCGTCAAAGGGAGGCAATACAAGTGGTAAATCAAAAGGGAGATCAAAGAACTATGATAAGAAGAAGGTGTAGTGTTACAATTGTGAGAAGTTTGGATATTTTGTTGATGAATATCGGTCTGGCAAAGAAAAATAGAAGAAGAAAGATGAGGATGAGGCCTACGCTGCTCAAAAGAATAAGTTTATACTTAGACACAATTTTGTTGATGGCTACCACAAAAGGAGAACATTATTCCTCCCAATTCTAGTTTCTTGATATTGGTTATTCTAATCACATGACAAGCCACAAGGAATGGCTGATGGACATTGATACATCAAGAATGAGCAAGATTAGGTTTGTTGACAATAGAACCTTGGAAGTTGAGGGAGATGGCAACATGGTGATCAAGAGGGGCAATGGCAAAGCAATGGTGATTGAAAATGTGTTGTACGTGCCAAAAGTGAAAAGAAATTTGTTGAGTATTGGACAACTGATTCAGAAAAAATTTCAGGTGCTTATGAAGGATGATGCATTACATATGTATGATGGGCAAAAGAATATGATATTAAAGGCCCCTTTTTCAAAGAACAAAACCTTTGCTATCAACATACAAGTTGCAGATATTCAATGTTTGAAGGCAGCAAGCTCAATTGATGAAAACTGGCTTTGGCACTCAAGATTTGGACATCTCAACTTCAGAAGCTTGTAGTAGCTAGAAGTCAAGGAGATGATTAGTGGAATGCCTATGATTGATGTTCTTGAGAAGTTGTCTAAAATGTGTATGGAATGAAAACAATCAAGGAACTCATTTAAATCACAAGTGCAAGCAAGAGCAAAGAACGTTCTTGAAGTGGTTCATAGTGACATATGTGGACCATTTAAGGTGCCATCATTAGGTGGTAATAAGTATTTCATAACCTTTGTTGATGAATTCAGTAGAATGTTATGGAGTTATTTGATTAAAACCAAAGATGAAGAATTGGACATATTCAAGAACTTCAAGATTAAAGTGGAGAAACAAAGTGGATGAGTTGTCAAGGTGCTAAGGGTAGATGGAGGAGGAGAATATATTACATATAAATTCAAGGAGTTTTGTGTCAAGAATGAAATTGAAGATGAGGTAACAGCTCCTTACACATCTCAGCACAATGGATTGGTTGAAAAAAGAAATAGAACCATTCTAGACATGACTAGAAGTATGATTAATGAAAAAGGATTGTCACACAAGTTCTAGGGAGAGGTTGTATCAACTGTTGTCTACATTCTAAATAAATGTCCAACAAAGAAAGTGCCATAGGAGGTTTGGAGTGGAAGAAAACCAGCAGTAGGGAACTTGAGAACATTTGGTGTTCTATGTGTCAAGCATGTACTAGACCAAAGGAGAAGGAAGCTGCAAGACAAAAGTGAAGCAGTGATACTAGTAAGATATCATCCAATTGGTGCTTACAAGCTCTATGACCCTGTCAAAGGCAAGGCGGTAGTCAACAGAGATGTAAAAATCATTGAATGTTTAAGAAGCCTTAACGAAAGAACCCTGGAAGAAAGAAATGATGGAAGAGATCAATGCAATTGAGAAGAATCAGACCTGGTACTTGACTAATTTGCCTCAAAAACATAAACATATTGGAGTAAAATGGGTGTACAAACTCAAGTTGAATCCAGATGGAAAAACTGCTAAATACAAAGCTAGATTGGTTGCCAAAGGATTCTTACAGAAGGCAGTCATAGACTATTCTGAAGTGTTTGCTCCAGTGGCCAGAAATGAGACAATCAAATTAGTAATAGCATTGGCCTATGATAGAGGCTGGATGATGTGCCAGCTTGATGTCAAGTCAACTTTTCTAAATAGAAGGTTGGAAGAAGGTGTGTATGTCTCTCAACCACCAGGATTTGTGATTAAGAGAAAAGAGAGTAATGTGCTAAGATTAAGGAAAGCTCTTTATGGGTTGAAGCAAGTCCCAAGAGCTTGGAACAAAAGAATTGGTCCATCATAATTAACATTGGCTTAATCAAGTCCATAGTGGAGTATGGAGCTTATATGATGCATTTCACACTGAATGAAGGGCCTACAATTATCCTATTGTGCCTATATGTTGACTTATTGGTAACTAGCAACAATAGCAAGGCAATTTCAAAATTCAAAGAAATCATGAAAGATGACTTTGAAATGACATATTTGGGGAAACTAAGTTATTTCCCGGGCATCGAGTTTACTAAGACTGAAGAAGGACTATTGATGCACCAAAAGAAATATGTTGGAGAGATCCTAAGAATGTTTAATATGGCTGGTTGCAACCCTACTGTCACACCAATTAAATGCAATGCAAAGTAGGCAACATAATTAGAAGAAGAGTTGGCTAATTAGACCCTTTTCAAGCAAGTTGTTGGCTCTACTTGTGCAACACAATACCTGATATTTGCTACAATGAGGGAGTTATCAGTAGATTCATGGAGAATCCCAGGAAAACTCATTGATTGGCAGCTAATAGAATCATGAGATATGATCAAAGCACAATGAAGGCATGGAATTTTGTTTGCAACCGATTTAAAGCAAGAAAATGGAGACTTGGTGGGCTATTTAGATTCATATTTGTGTGGAGATAATAGTGATAGAATAAGCACCTCAGGCTATGTGTTCATGTTCATGAAATCACTAATAGCATAAAGCTCAAAGAAGTAGTCAGTCATAGCATTTTCATCATGGGAGACTCAATACATTGCTAACAGTTATGCAGTCTACCAAGCATTGTTGTTGGAGTCATTAAATACATAGCTGAAGCTGGAAATTTGCAGGCCAATTCCATTAATGATTGACAATATTTAAGCAATAAATCTAGCAAATAACTCTATGTCTCATGGAAGAAGCAAGCACATTGAGATAAGGTTTCGCTTCTTAAGATATCAAGTTGAAAGATGCAAACTAAAGCTCATCTATTGTCAAACTAAAGTTCAGATATCTAATATCATGACCAAGACGTTGAGGACAACTAGATTTAAAGAGTTAAGAAGATTACTAAGTGTAAAATTACTTAGAAACTTGAATTAAGGGAAAGTGTTAGAAACCAAGAATGTTCTAGAAAACTAGATTGATCATAATAAACCAAGAACGTTCTTGGTATTAAAAATTTGTGTAATTCAAGTTAAAATACTAAGTGTATGTGCAGCTAAGTAATTAATCTCTTAATTAGTTATTTAGATATGTAGATGGCAGTTAGAATGAATAGGAATAAACTATATATAAATAGCACACTCCATTCATTCAATAAAAGGTCCTACAACTCATATATTATCTATTTTTCGATTTTCTTGCACTTGAAGTAATAAGCTTGAAAGGTAACACAGAGAAGAAGGAAAAAAACGAAGGAGAATGATGATGAACGAAAACGGGAATGAAGAAATTAGGGCTCACAATACCATATTAATTTGGGAAAAAATACACATAAATTATCTGAATTTACTTCTCATATTATTCTTTAGTTACTAAACCTAAGATTCGAAGTACAAGAAATGAGTTTATAAAGAGAAAAAAGAAAAAAAGAAAATAAAGCAAACTAAACATGGTAATGTAATAAAATTAAGGCTTAATTGTAGTTTTTGCCCCCTATTTTTGTTGATTCGCGAAAGTAGTTCCCTCATTTTGTTTCTCTCCAATTTTGGTCCCCAAACAGAATTTTGGTCTAAAACTTGATAAAATTTCATTTTTTTTAAAGTCATAATACACCATTTATGATCATAGATTTCAGGTACAATTGTTGCAAATGAGATCTTTAGACATAGTGCGACTTAAATAAATGCAAAAAAAAATGAAATTTCATCAAATTTTGGACCAAAATTATGTTTGAAGGACCAAAACTGGGGAGAAATAAAATTGGGGACTACTTTCACGATTCAGCTAAAATAGGGGTACCAAAACTGCAATTAAGTCTAAAATTAACTATGATTAACACTTGCAAATTACGTTTTTAAGTTTTTTATTAACGTTTGATGTATGGTTGTTGGCGTTTTAAAACTTGACGTATATTTTATTTCCTTTTATTGTTTTGATTGCAATCTCAAGTTTTTATTTCTTTTAGTTTTCTTTAATTTTACCATATGGCTATGATGATGTTGCTGGCATTTAATTTCTTCAAGTGGTACATCTTGAAGTTGATTTAGTTGTATGTTTTGTTCATGTGTGTTTTCCTAGCTATATACACCTTATATTTATCGTGCCTGGTTTGCATAGCGGATTGCATGTGAAGATAACGCGTTTAAAGGTGAATGGAAGGCTTGAAATCAAATGGAGAGATGTATATAGCAGAGTGTCTGAGTGGAAATAATCTGAAGGGAGGTAGTGCGTTCAACTTATAGGGAATTAGTGTTGCATGATTATGAAAGAAGTCTAATAAAAGAGATGGGTTGGAAGGTTATTCAGGAATTTAAAGTGCTGATAATTTATTGTGCGGAACATTCTTTTTTTTTTTTTTTTTT
>JBBPBT010000881.1:2465243-2478232 GCA_037974875.1 Cicer bijugum | reverse complement strand
GTTGTTTAGTTTTATTTTTTGAGAATTTTAATTAATTTTATAGATGTAAAATTGAGTTGGATATGTATAAATAATATTTAGTAGAATCAAATTTATCTCT
The DNA here is from genome assembly GCA_037974875.1 of Cicer bijugum. Classification (NCBI taxonomy): domain Eukaryota; kingdom Viridiplantae; phylum Streptophyta; class Magnoliopsida; order Fabales; family Fabaceae; genus Cicer; species Cicer bijugum. The sequence goes on along the minus strand of JBBPBT010000881.1, from coordinate 2,478,132 downwards.
AAAATTAAATTTATTTAAAATTGAAGTTAACTTGAAGTTACAATTAATAATTTTTGAGTTTACACATAATTTTATTATTTAATTTATTTTTACATAAATATATATATCTAAATATAATACATTTAATTTATTTTTAATTAAAATTACTTCATTTAAAATAAATTTATATCTCTGTAAAATAAATATATAGTAATTTTGTATTAATTGTATATGATTTATTTGAAAATAAAAAATTACACATAAAACAAAAATAAAATGAAAATATTAATGATAGTACACAGTTTTTGTCCTAACATGCATGATGGATTATGCCGCAGACCTTTGACTCAAAAATATTTTTTAACAATATTGCCACTCTCTGCCTTGTACTATTATGCCACACAACAAGAGAACATTTTAGAAAATTGCCACAAATGTACAAACATTACAGTAATATTCTTATTTGTAGTGATACTTTTTAATTTATTTAAATTTGTAGTTTTAAATATAACTTTTACAATTAAAATTATTGTTTAATTTATTTATTATATCAGTATATTTAGTGTTTGTTTAATTTCAATTTTAATAGAGTTTAAATTAATTCAATAATTGTAAAATTGTTTTTAAAATATTTGAGTATTATTAAATTAAATTAATTTTATCTTCAAAATAAATATTAGCTTAAAATTAAAATTTGTGATTTTTAAATTAAAATGTGATATGTACTATTGTACTATTTTATAAAATAGTATTATTTTATATGTATATATGTTTGGTTAAAAAAAATTTATTGTATAAGACAAATCAATACTACTAGTACTAATATTAATAAAAATATTTTAATAACAATGATAAATATTTTTAACAATTTAAAAAATAAATTAATTATAGAAACACATTTTTTATTTATTTTTTATCTTCAAAGAATATATAGTTAAGAATAGGGAATTCTTTGAAATAATTTATCCACTCATTTTTTTTTCTTTACCGCATCCCCACTTATTCTAATTTTTGTTTTTATAATAACGTTAAATTACTCTAACTTTAACCAGCTACGTAATGTAACAAGTATTCATCGAGAAGCTTTCAATTGATTTATAATTGATTTCTAATAAGACTGCTTTATTTTGAATAAAAATGAAATGTTAAAGCCACCAAAAGTTTATAAGAGAGGTAGTTATATGGATTTTACTTAGGATTAGTATATGAGTTAGATTATCAAATAAAGCCAAATCAACTCGATAAACCAAAAGATAGTTTGGTCAGGTACATGAGTATTAATTGGCAATAATAGTTTCACATAATAGTAAAATGCTTACAAAAAATTGCATACCGAGTAAAATTAAACCAAATTCACTTTATTTCTATATTTGGAAGTATTTTATGCAACTTTATGAATTTTTCAACATTAGTTATATTGATGTTTGCAATGTGAGTATTATATGATGGACTCTATGATTTTAATATTCTCGTTAATTGTATGTTTATATATATTAAATATTGAAAAAATGGAAAATATATGTTATAAAAATTAAATTATAGTTGTGTCATTTTTTTATAAATACTGTAATGACTCATCATTAACAATAAAATTAAACACATAATTGACTATTAAATCACTTTTTTCTTAGGACAAATAAAAAAAATTAATCCTTCTATTTATGGATGTCATGAGTTTTTTTTAGAATTTTTTCAAGATCAAATCATCCAATACTTAGTTTCCTCTCTTACTTATTTCACACTAAATTAAATCAGGGCAAGGCGGTTGGCTCTTTTAATATTCATACTCAACCAATAGGATACACACATTTAGATAATCAACCAATTGTACGATTGAAAATGATGGATAATAGAGGCAGCAATAAGCATAAAAAAAGAATAAAATGAAAATAGAAAAGAAAAAGAAAAGGGAGTTGAAATGGTAATTTCCGTGCAAAAATATGGAGAGTACAAGAGATCACCCATCCACCACCAAATATTAATTGCGAGCTGTCTCACTGTCTTGCAGAAGCGAGAGAGAGAGAGAGAGAGTGTGTGTGTGTGTTGTGTGTGTGTGAGAGAGAGAGAGAGAGTTTGTGAGAGAGATGGGAAACGGTTACAAAAGGTTCAGCTTTTTCAGGAATAAAAAGAACAAACAAAGCAGAGAGAGAGAGAGAGAGAGAGAGAGAGAGAATAATGAGAGCCAAATCACAATGGGGTTGCTTGATTGGGTTTCATATTGCCAAATCACTATAAAGCAACATTTGTTTTTCACTCTAATAGTGCAATCTATAAAATAAATACATAAAAATGCTATGCTGAAATTAATATTGATTTCGGTTGATCTCGCACAAATAAAAGTAATTTTGAAGTAATAAAAAATAATTAAATAAAAATATCCTGAATTTAAATTTAAAGAAATAAAATTGTGAACAAAAATTATATGAAGAAAATCTGTGTAAAATTAAAAGAAAAACTAAAATTGTGAAATAAAAATGAAGTCTAATTCTTTAATATAAATGACAATGTTGACAGATGGATAACATAAAATAAAATAAAATATTTTTAGCTATATATAGGCATATAGCCTCTGCCTGTGGATCCTATTATGCCATATACTGAACGTTTTAAAGCATTATTTTCACACTGACATTTTTTTAAATCCAAAAGATATAGTATGAGTGCCTTTGATTTTATATTAAGGAATAAAAGAGAGTCTAAAATTATTTTGAAACATAGAAAATTGATTATGAAATGTTTAAATGATATAGATTATAATTGATTTTAATTTGTAGTTTTTTAATGAGTATATTTAGTGTTTGTTTGGTTTTATTTTTAAAGGAGTTTAATCAATTTTCAAAGTGTGAAATTGTTTAAGTATTATCTAATTAAATTATTTTTTCTGTAAAATAAATTTTAATTTAAAATTAAAATTTTATAGCTTTAAATTTATATGAAATCTTTACATTAAAATTTATTATTCAAATTAATTTAATATAAATTTTATAATACACTCATTAATTTGAATTTTATAATGCATTGACCCGCTTTTACATAGTAGTGCACAGTTACTAAAATATTTGGTCTTCATGGTTTTGTTTTTCTACTGATTTGTCGGAATTTATTAATCAACATTGGAGTATATTGTATCAAAAATATTAATGCATCTAATCAAATTAAACTATATTAATATAAAAAAGTTTGTAGCACAATATGCATTTTAATTTAAAAGTGTTAATAATGCAATATAAACTTCAATAACTATATAAAATAAAACTGAAATTTAATTTTAAATATACACCTTAATACCAATTTTTGTACTTACACATCTAAAATCAATTTTGATTCAAACAATCCAAACATATAAATTAATAAGAATCAACTTTACCTTGTGTCTAAACGTAAATCAATTTATATTTAACACTTTTATTCAAAATTAATTTTCGTAACTAAACAAGCACTTAATGTATATATGTGTTCCACCATTATTCTCTTTAAAATTGAAAAGAAATTAAAAATAAAAAAACATCCTAAGGAAATACATGGATCCCATGTTTAAATATTTATCATCACCAAAAAATTATCTTTTTGAAATTACACTAAGTGATTGTTTAGATACACGTTCAGAGGCTTTGAACGTAGGTTAACAATTCCAACGGTGGGATTTCACTTTTTGCAAACTTGTTTGGAAGGCAAAAAAACAACATAACTATACGGTTCGAATTTGATTCTAGGTGAAGCTTGAAATTAGAGCTTACACTGTTGTGTATAATTGATTAAAAGTTTATTAAACTTAAATAAGCTTTTGATTTATGTTTGCGTTTAGGGGTGACAATTAGATTTATATTCAATGTGTATTTGTATATAAAACCCATAATAGATAGGGTAAAAATCCATATAATTAAAAAAGGCATGAAGACAAATAATTATCTGCAAAATTAATCGGACATGTGGATACTATAGTATCCACTTCGTCCAGCTCTCCGCACCGACATTAATATAAATTTATTATGTACTTATTTATTTATTATATTATATGAGTATTTGATTCAATTAAGTGTTTTCTTTTATATTTTAACATCTATTGATATCATTGAACCACTATAATATTTATAATCGAAAGATAAATAATTGTGACTTTATAACTAATAATTATGTCTTATTAATCGTGATTTTATAATTTTTTGCAACTTTCTAATATTTTTTATTTACAGATCTTGAATAATACGGTTGTAGAACTTGCGACTTCATAAAATATTATTATAGATATTTGAATGTGTATTGTAACGTATGTTCATTTGAAATGTTTTGAGTTATAAAATATTTTAATTTATAATGCATTATGATTGAATTTAAGATATTTGGATAATTTTTAAATTTTATCACTACAATATCATTTATTTATCGATCTATTTTAGTTAAATTGTAAGTAATGAATATGTGTATGGACACTTAAGTACCTAAATAGTAAAAATGAGTATTAATGTTGATATCCAAAAAGTTAAGAATATAAATATATAGATATATGTTTTTAAACTGCATTTAATAAGACATATACTATAGTATACTACTAAAATCCTACCTATTGTCATCTATGTTATAGTGTGATCAAATTGTATCTATGCAAAAATAATCTGATAAAAAAAATGGTGTTGTTGGGACCAAAATTCAAAATCACCACAAATTACATATCTATTATTATTGTGTGGCAAAACCTTTTTCGATTAAATCTTCATTTATTGTCTACGTTTTTGCTGAACTACTGATCTATCTTTCAATTAAGGAAAACAATTGCTACAATGAAAATTTTGCTAAACAATGTTCCTGTAAATTGTATTGCACTATCATATACTTTTATTTATTTTATTGTTTATTTTGATTGATCGATATTCATATTGAAAACAGCACATCAGCTTATTATTAAAACATAAACTAATATCAGACGTATGATATTAGCCCAGAGTCCATGCCTTCAACTTAAATCGACTCTAGTGCCAAAAATTATAGTGAAAAACATTTTGCCAAAACATGTAAATTTACACCAAAATTGCTTTTGGCATTATTGACTTTGATACACTTCAACATGAAACCAGACAACTACTTAATAAGGTTAATAATTGATTGATTTGAGTGGAACCGGGTGACGTAATTTTTATTTATTTATTTATTATTATTATTATTATGGAAACACATTTTGAAATTAAGGTGTAGTTACAACTTACAAGTTAGGATTGGGAGGGACCCATTGAAACATTCTTTCATTCAATGCTAACAATAAATAGAGGAAAGAAGAAATCATAACTTCTCATGTGAAAATGAGATGGAGAACATAGTGGGCGAAATATAACTTGTTTCTCTCCATTGCCAAATATTCATTACCTCTTACTATCACTTTAATTTTAATAAATTCTCTCAAAATAAATTTAATTTTTAATATAAAATTAATTATCTTTTTTAAATGAATCATTTTTAATTAATACTAGTATAATACCCGTGCTATTGCACGGGTGGTGCGTCGTTTATATATTTTTATTTAATTAAGTATTTTTTTATAATAAATAGAACAAAGTCAATGAAGTTAATTACTTTAGTCGATAATTACCAAATTAATATATTAGTTGTACTTAAAATTATTAACATGACATCAAAATTATTTATGATATGGTTTTCGTTGTGACAGTTAAAATTGATTTGTAGAAAACAATATTGAAGTATCCCAAATAATATTGATTTGTAGAAAACAATTTTTGAAGACAATGAGCATGCAAGTTAGAATGAAATCATCGTAATAATAGAATTTGAATGTCATTGATTAAGACATATAATATTAAATCATAGTTTACTAAAATATGTTTTACCTGTAAAGAAGTATACCTTAAAAATTTCATCCATACATTTTCAATCGTTGATGATTGGATTTTGATGTTTAATTAGTAATGTATTATTATCAATGACTTTTGTAATGTCGAACACCATATAACATAATTTGCATCAAAGGTCATAATATGCACCAAAGGTCATAATCTGCACCAACACCATATAACATAATTTGCATCAAAGGTCATAATTTGCACCAAAGGCCTGTAACATAATCTGCATGTTAATTAATATGATGTTATGATGTAATTTAAATTGTATTCTGACTGTTTGATAAGATAACAAAATATGAGAACTAGAGTTAAGAATATACTTTAAGTTTTAATGGTTTGAGTACATTCTCTATAGTATATTATTTTGATAACATGTTCAATGTTAGTTACGATACATCTCAACAAAATAATAATGATTGAAAATTGTCTTTCTATTGCAAAAATTGACAAAAAAAAATCGAAATTGCTAATTGTATTGTTTACTATAAAACTAAGCATATTTGTTAAATTAGATTTATGTATATTATGGTAAAGCAATATTGTCGCATATCCATGATGGAATACTCAATAGATTAGTGTAAAGTACAATATTGAATTTCAAAATAATTGAGCAAGAACTTTTAAGTAATTGAAAAGTTGATTAAGTAATTGAAAAGTACAATATTTAAATGCTTTCAATGTCTGTAGTTGTATTTTTTTTTAAATCTTTATATGGAATAATTAAAGAAAATAATATACTTACGAATCAAAGAGATTGGAAAACCTCTTTGTATACAACATTGTTTGTTGTATACGATGTCTGCTTATATTTGTCATGTATTAAAATCTTCAATCCATTCTTGCTTTTAACTCTTGAAATAGCTACATATAACTGACCATGACTAAAGACTGGTTTTGGCATGTATATCCCAACATAGTCCAATGACTGTCCTTGTGATTTGTTGATTGTCATACCATAGGAAACAACTATGGGAAATTGTCTCCTAATTAGCTTGAAAGGCCAAGGTGATTGAGAAGGTGACATAGACATTCGTGGGATATATATCAAGTTTCCAATATTTTTTCTTGAAATTATCTTTGCTTCGAGCACATGATTTGTAAGCCTTGTAACAATAAGTCTTGTTCCATTACATAAACCTTCAGATTGATCAAGATTTCGCAAAAGCATGATTGGAGTTCCAACTTTTAGTTTTATTTTGTGGTTTGGAAGGCCTGAGGTAGTTAATGTGCTCAAAAATTCAGGTGTAAGGATATGAAAAGATTCATTTCCATGACTTTCTGAACAATCAACAGAATCTGAACTTAAATACTCATTTTCTTGTCCTATAATTAGTTCAATAAAGTAACGATATTAATTGAATATACAATAATTCAACAACTATAATTATATAAATAAAGGTATAATAATAATAATAATAATAATAATAATAATAATAATAATAATAATGATAATAATAATAATACTTGGTATTAAGGTCATCCCATATTCATTTATTGAATCAACAATCTCTATTGTTGACGCCAAAATTGCTCTACATTGCAAAAAATCTTCATTGTTGTAATTTTGGATTAAATTTGGATACGTGCTTTGAACGATTGCTTGAAGTGGATCATTGAAGTTAGTGATTGTCAACTCCGGTGGTATTTGGATATCTGCATGATCGTCATTAGGCTCTGAAAGCTTTCCATCTCCTAAATTTAAGATCCATTCTGAAAATTGTTTAAGTTCATCCATATTTTCTCTTTGCATTGCTGGCAACAAACGCATGTTTTTCGTGAGTCTTAACACTTGACAATGATCCCAAATATAGGAAGAGTTAATTGTTGCATTAACAATATTTGATCGGCTTCCTCTTGGAATAACCCGTAAAATTTGCCTAAAATCTCCACCAAATACTACAACCTTGCCTCCAATGATAGTATTTTTGAACTTAGTTTCACTCATGATATATTTCAATGTTTTATCAAGTGCCTCAAAACAAAACTTATGAGCCATAGGCGCTTCATCCCATATGATTAATTTGGTTGCCTTCAGTAATTCTGCATGAACACTACATTTATCTATATTACATGTAGATGACTCTAGTGTAGGAACAGTAATTTTAAACTTTGAATGTGCTGTTCTCCCACCTGGTAGCAATAGTGATACTATTCCACTTGAGGCCACTGTTAACACAATTTGCTTTCCTAAACGTATTTTTGAAGCCAACGTTCGCCACATAAATGTTTTTCCTGTACCACCGTAGATGTAAAGAAAAAATACTCCCCCCTTTTGCTCCTCGACAGCTTTCATGATTTTAAGGAAGATCACAATTTGCTCATCTATTTTTAACCAATATAATAAAAATTTAAAATATTGAATAAAAATCATATTCAAATTTATTTGAAAATAATTGTCAACTAACCTGTAAGCGTTGCGTACAAAGTTTGAAACTCTTGAAATTGTTCTGCTACATTGTAGTTACGTTCTTCATAAATAAGTCTATTCCCCAATTGAGTCATCACATATCCTTTTGGATAGGTCATTGGCTTGTATTCCTTTAAGCTCTTTCTGTTATCTTGCAAATGTTTCTCAATTTGCACGAGAGTTAAATTTTGAATCTCCTCATCATTTAGCATCAAATCTAATAACATATAAATTTTTAATTATATTGGAGATGAAGTAATAGCATGAGATGTATTTTATGTTGATATCGATAATGCTAATTAAATTTGGTATGATGATGCATATATACTTTTTTTGTTTGGAATAAATTGAGAATAGTAAATTATTTTGTAAGATAACATATAAAAACAAATGAATGAATTAAATAAAAAAAATCATTTTATTTGTGCAGTAAATAATATATGTTTCTAGTATGATAACTTTAAGATATTATTCCTATATAATTTAGTATCACCGACCACTATTGTAGTTGGAGTAATATTATGTTAATAAAATATAGTAATTGGATAATTAATTGTATACCTTTGTTGTTTGAGATCCTTCTTTGCTCATATAAAATTTCATCTGCTAACCAATGCCAACTCTTATTCCACACATCAGCTGGTCGATTCATAGTACTTGCCAAGAGCATGGTCACACAAAGTTTCCGCAAGAAATATCCAGATCCCCATTTATGTGCCTCTTTGATAGCTTCAATGTATTCTTTATCATCTCCAATCAACCCCATTGCAAAACAAACATCTTGAAAAGTATCATAAATACAATTAGAAAATGTCTTTATTTGTTCATAAGTTTGTGGGCCTTTAACATGAGTGAGCATCATTCTCAAATAATATAACTCTCCTGTACATGGTGGAACCCATATAAGTCTTCCAACCGTATACCCTTTGGTTTGTGGTTTCCAACATCTTTTACTTTTAACATATACAAACTTGGACACAAATTTGCCATATGTTAATTCTCTAGCTTCAGGATATACCTTATTTGCTTCCATCCATGAGGTGAACATGGATTCTGTAACTGATGGTTTTTGCAAAACATTATTAATATTTTCATAATCATGATAATAAATTGGTTGTTCATCCTGTAAGTGGAAAAACAATCTTTCAACAGCCGGTTTTCTTCCGTGTATTGGGAAAGCTAGGATTCTCCAACACGCTTCACTGGGTGAGACATATCTACAATCAAGATATTGTTTAATCTCATCAACTTCTGGTTCTCCGATCGATGATTCATTTGGCACTATCGTTGCAGTTATTCTGTCACAACCCTGTTGATGTACTTAAATAAGTATTTGATTGATGTACTTTGATTACACCATTCCGTGTTGATGTGAGCTTGATACTTACGAAGAAAATCTTGGTTGTATGGGACAACAAACCGATTATCTAGATGGATGCCATTCTTGTCAATTGTTCGTGTATTATGAGTTCTTTTATACACTGGAAATCCATCTTGATCAACAATTGTTCTTTCTTGGTACTTTTTTGGAAAGAACTTTTTACATTTTCTATATTTTGTGCACGGTGCTTTATGGTTTGATAAACCACATGGTCCATGTATCATGTATGATTTGACCAAATTGTACAATTCTGGATCACTGACATGGTCTGGAATTTCAGCTGAAATTATTTTGTCAATATCATCTGGTGTTGGGTATTTTGTTGATGGATGAAGGAATATCAAGATATGGGCATGTGGCAAACCTCGCTTTTGAAATTCAATGGTGTACATATCTACAAAGGTTAATTTTCAATTTATTACATGATGAGCATATAAGTTTACAACATATAAACTATTAATAAATATTAAGAGGAATACTTACATGCAAGTATTTTGCCAAGGACTTGTTTCTTTGTCAAATCTGCTAGTAGCTCGTCAAACTTCATTTTAAATATCCTTGCAATTATGTCTGGATGATCAATAGCTTTTAAATTATTTGATGCCAACAATCGTTGAACTTCTGACCAATTAGGATTACATGTAAATGTAATAAAAAGGTCATGAAATCCAACATAGCTACAAATAGCCATGCCGTCAAAGTATAAGTTATCCATGTAACGACGACTACCGACATATGTTGCTGGTAACACAACTCTCTTACCCCTATTTGAACCTTGAACTTGGTTGTTTCCCTGTTTGTCATTCAAACTGCGATATTTTTCAACTCGCAATTTTGATTGGTTGTTTCTCAACCAATTGAGATTTTGTCCCTCCATCATTGTGAATCCATCAACCAAGAATTGTTGGAGTAATCTTCTTGATGTCAATATTGTTTGTGCCTCATGATCTCTTGACATAATTCTATATGCAAGCCATTCTCGTATTGTAAGTTGATTCCGCTTAGAACTTTTTGTTCGTACTGTGTCTCTATGTGCAATTTTTGGTCTATAACCATCTTCGCCATAAGGGAATAGCAAAGGATATTGATATGCTAAATAACTTGGATGAAACTCGTCAATCCTTTTTAGTGTACCACTTTGTGTCTCCATTATAATATCTCTTTTTGAACCTGTATCCACATCACCAACTATTAGTGCAGCCACTTCAGACATAGTTGGTTGGTTATATAATCTTCCATCAGATGATCTTTCAGAAATCAAGCGTAGTTTCAAATCATGCACTTGATTATCTTGCAATCGTACTCTTGCCATTTTAAATGATTGAGCATGTATGTTGTATTGGTAAAGCATGTTACTAAGCTCTTGAACTGTCTGTTGATCAATATTGTTGTTCCTATATATTCATAATTTATGATATCATATTGTTAGTGCTTACGAAGATAGTATTGAAAAATGTGGTAGGAAATGCAATTGTTTGTAAGGCATATGAATTAAAAATCCAAAATTTATTGATATTTTAGATTAATAAAATTATCAATTAGAATGACATTTCTCTCTCTCTCTCTGTGTGTGTGTCTTATTATTGTAATTATTATTATTATTATTATTATTATTCCCATTATTATTATTATTATCATTATAATTATATATTAATGAATGTATGATAACTATATGAAATTATATACTGAATTTTGTGTTTATTTGTTGCTATAGAAGCTTAATGAACATAATATAATTGATAAAATGTATATTAAAAATGCTAACATAAACCTATTGTCCAACTTTGCTCCTGGAGAGGTGAATGCAAACATCATATTATACATCATAATATGTTGTTGAAAGTTTTTACTTTTAGGGAAATCATGTGTGAAAATTAGTTTTTGAAGAAGTGGTGGTGGTGTCTTTAGTAGAGGAAGTTGCACTTTTCCGTTGCCACAACACATGGAAAATTTTGGATTTGTAGAATGAGAACTTTTATTCATTCGTTCTTGGTACCACATGTTTGCTCCACAATAATTGCATTTAATCATGGAATTGCCAAGATCAGAATATACTGAAATAAATCAACATCAAGTAATTTAATATTAACAACTTCATAACGTATTAAATATTAAACATATTAAATTATAGCCTTAAAATGCATAAATAGACCTTGTCTATTGACAGATTCTTCAAACGTGTTATTGTTGAGGAAAACTTCATCTTCATAAGTATTACTATCTGCGACATCATCAATTGCATCTATTAAGGGAATCATTTTAGTTTGTTCATTTTCATTTAGTTTCTACATGATTTTCAAAAGATAAATCATATATTTGGCTAATACGGTCTGTACCTTCACTATCATCGAATTCAGGATCCGAGACATGTAAGTCATCGTTGCTATTGTCATTCTCATATGTTTGTGTGTTTAATGGGAGCACGTTTGGTAATACTTTTGATGTTGAACATGAACCTGAATCATCATTTTGAAATTTTCTAAAAAGATTAGCCCCCAAAGCGTGTAGTCCAGACAGTTGATTTCCCTTTGTCCGATGACAGAAATTTGAATGTTGTTAACTTTGTATAAAATTTCCCGCTGTCTTTATGTTTGAGGTGTAACTCTGATTAAAAGAAGATATTGAACATTTGTTGTTAACACCCAATGTAATATCAGACAAAGGAGGTTTTTGATAATTACATATAACATTTAATTCAGAATTGGGATTTGACATAGTAGAGTGACAATCAAGTTTCATCCTTTTTGCTCTTCTTTTATCCAATATAGTTTTCCTTTTATGTCTTGCTTTTGTAGCTCTCATTTTTCTAACAATAGTGTAATCATCCATATTATCTTTTATGATTTCTTGCATGATATATATATACAATTATTTTTGTTTGATAATGGAGGTTAATTTTTCATGATAGAGGTTAATTTTTGTTTTATGATAGAGGTTGTTATAGTTTCATGATGGAGGTTAAATTTTGTTTCCATATTAAATCTAAAATTTTATTTATATAATGATAACTAATATTATATGTTATAATCTTACCAAAAAATACATTGACAATGCTAAATCAATTTAGGAACAATAAATATTTGATATTGTTTAACCAAAAACTTTATCAGTATTTCACAAAACACATAATTGTCATTAAACCGTAGATTTTCAAACCATATTGATTTTGGAAACCGTACTTTACTAAATTGTCATTATTAATTGTTAAAAAAAAATATGACTTCATTTTTTATAAAATAAACGAATCAGTTTGATTCATAAAATAAAATGTAA
>JBBPBT010000881.1:2415917-2450698 GCA_037974875.1 Cicer bijugum | reverse complement strand
TCAAATTTTGTTAAATTGCTTGTGTACTATTTAATAGTTTAAAAACAAAATATTTATTCAATATGAAATTATTAAATAAATATAATAATTATTATAACTTTTTCGTTGTAATTTGATTTTTTTCATACAAGAGATTGTAATTTGATAACTTTTCATTCCATTTTATTTTTTACTCACCACATTTAATTCTATGCATTAAGAAATGCAGCGAGAAGAAATGGTTATAGAGTAAAATTTAGATGTTAGTTTCCATTCACTAATTGCCGATAATTTATTTACTTTATTTGTGAGAAATTTATTGCTATTTAGTATTAGTAGCTGATTTACTCGTTCTAGAATAAAATATAAATAAAATAATATTTAAAAAGTTAATAATTTAATATGAAATAATTAAATACATTAATTTTTTAAATATTAATTTTTGTTTATATTTACTTTTAAAGAGAGTACTTTATAATGACAATATAATTAAATGGCAATAATTTATGTAATGTGCCATTTTTTAGAGGTACTTTAATAGAGAATAAAATATTATAAAAGATATTAAGTTATTCTAAAAACTAATATATTTGTTATTTTTTTTGTAATGGTCTATAATTTATCTATTCTCTATTTATAGTAAAACATAAATGACATATTCTAATAAATATATTAATGATTTTTCATTAAAGTTTGAAATTGCAGTTACAATTGTAGTTATACTGCAAATCTTTATATTACATAGATCGTAGTAAAATAAGATTGATATAGTCTAAATTGTAATTATAATTTCGTTACAGTGACTTCAAAATTCGAACTTTACGATTATAAATATAGTTGTGAGCTGCAATTTTAAATCATGTTTAATATAATAAATCTCTCTAGATTCTTCTAGAAATGAAAGACTTATCATGTAAAATACCTAAAACTTGAGACTAATTATATTAATTGGTCTCATCTTAGATGATGACAACTTAACTTATAATGGCAACAAATCAAACGGTTGGTAAAAATAATTGTACATAATTGAACACTAAATGTTCTCACTACTTCTCATTACTCTCACTCTTCATTTTTCATTTCATTTTTCATTATTCTTCCATATTTCCATATGATTATGTCACTCTCGTACGTGTTTTGCTTCTTTAACCCGAAAGTAGTCCAAAATTTACTTGTACCCGTAACCTTACCAACGTGACCTATAGAAAAGTTTGGTTCAAGAGTGCAAAATTTATTTAATTTTGACCAATGAGGCAATGATTATAAAACTAAGAATGCTGCACACCGTTGGTAAAAAAAAAAAAGAATGTTCCGCACAATAAAGTACCATCACTTTAAATTCCTGAATAACCTTCCAACCCATCTCTTTTATTAGCCGTCTTTCATAATCATGCAACACTAATTCCCTATAAATTGAGCACACTACCTCCCTTCAGATTATTTCCATTCAGACACTCTGCTATGTATCTCTCCATTTGATTTCAAGCCTTCCATTCACCTTTAAACGCGTTATCTCACCTGCAATCCGCTATGCAAACCAGGCACAATAAATATAAGGTGTATATAGCTAGGAAAACACACATGAACAAAAATACAACTAAATCAACTTCAAGATGTACCACTTGAAGAAATTAAATGCCAGCAACATCATCATAGCCATAGGGTAAAATTATAGAAAACTAAAAGAAATAAAAACTTGAGATTGCAATCAAAACAATAAAAGGAAATAAAATATACGTCATGTTTTAAAACACCAGCAACCATACATCAAACATTAATAAAAAACTTAAAAATGTAATTTGCAAGTGTTATAGTTAATTTTAATACATTACCATAGTTAGTTTGCTTTATTTTCTTTTTTCTCTTTATAAACTCATTTCTTGTACTTCGAATCTTAGTTTTAGTGTCTAATGAATAATATCATAAGTAAATTCAGATAATCTATGTGTATTTTTTCCCAAATTAACATGGTATTGTGAGCCCTAATTTCTTTATTCTCATTTTCGTTCATCATCATTCTCTTTCGTTTTTTTCTTCTTTTCTGTACTACCTTTCAAGCTTATTACTTCAAGTGCAAGAAAATCGAAAAATAGATAATATGAGTTGTAGGACCTTTTATTGAATGAATGGAGTGTGCTATTTGTACATAGTTTATTCATATTCATTCTAATTGTCATCTAAACTAACTATTTAAGAGATTAATTAGTTAGCTGCACATACACTTAGTATTTTTAACTTGAATTACACAAATTTTCAATACCAAGAATGTTCTTGGTTTATTATGATCAATCTGGTTTTCCAGAACTTTCTTGGTTTCTAACACTTTCCCTTAATTTCAAGTTTTTAAGTGATTTTACACTTAGCAATCTTCTTAACACTTTAAATCTAGTTGTCCTCAACGCCTTGGTCATAAAATTAGACATCTGAACTTCAGTTTGACAATAGATGAGCTTTAGTTTGTATCTTTCAACTTGATATCTTAAGAAGTGAAACCCTGTCTCAATGTGTTTGCTTCTTCCATGAGACACATGATTATTTGCTCGATTTATTGCTTAAATATTGTCAATCATCAATGGAATTGACCTGCAAATTTCCAGCTTCAGCTATGTTGTTAATGACTCCAACAACAATGCTTGGTAGACTGCATAGCTGTCACCAATGTATTCAGTCTCGCATCATGAAAATGCTATGACTGCTTTAAGCTTTATACGATTAGTGATTTCATGAACTTGAACACATAGCCTGAGGTGCTTCTTCTATCACTCTTATCTCCAAAACAATATGAATTTGAATACCCAACCAAGTCTCCATTTTCTTGCTTTAAATCGGTTGCAAACAGAATTCCATGTCTTCATTGTGCGTTGAACATATCTCATGATTCTCTTAGCTGCCAACCAGTGAGTTTGCTTGGAATTCTCCATGAATCTACTGATAACTCCCACATTGTAGCAAATATCAGGTCTTGTGTTGCACAAATGGAGCCAACAACTTGCTTGAAAAGGGTCGAATTAGCCAACTCTTCTTCTAATTCTATTTCCAGCTTTGCATTGCATTGAATTGATGTGACAATAAGGTTGCAGCCAACCATATTAAACATTCTAAGGATCTCTCCAACATATTTTTTCTGGTGCATCAATAGTCCTTCTTCAGTCTTAGTAAACTCCATGCCCAGGTAATAGCTTAGTTTTCTCAAATATGTCATTTCAAACTGATCTTTCATGATTTCTTTGAATTCTGCAATTGCCTTGTTGTTGCTACTAGTTACCAATAAGTCATCAACATATAGGCACAATAGGATAATTGTAGGCCCTTCATTTAGTGTGAAATGCTTCATATAAGCTCCATACTCCACTATGCACTTGGTTAAGCCAATGTTAATTGTGATTGAATCAATTATGTTGTTCCAAACTCTTTGGTCTTGCTTCAACCTATAGAGAGTTTTCCTTAATCTTAGCACATTACCCTCTTTTCCCTTAATAAAAAATCTAGGTGGTTGAGAGACATACACCTCTTCTTCCAAACTTCCATTCACAACTATTGACTTGACATCGAACCTGCACATCATCCAACCTCTAGCACATGTCAATGCTATTACTAATTTGATTGTCTCATTTTTAGCCACTAGAGCAAACACTTCAAAATAGTCTACGCATGCCCTTTGTAAGAATCTTTTGGCAACCAATGTAGTTTTATATTCAGCAGTTGTTCCATCTGGATTCAGCTTGAGTTTGTACAACCAATCAAGTACCAGGTTTGATTCTTCTCAATTGCATTGATCTCTTCCGTCATTTCTTTCTTTCATGGTTCTTTCGTCAAGGCTTCTTCAACATTTCAATGGTTCTATATTTTCAAATAAGGATAAATGAACCAGATCTCCACTTTTGTCAATCTCATTGTCCCTATATACTTCAAGCTCTATTAAATGCATTGGTGACTGCCTTGCTCTCTGGGATATGCTTGACTCTATCCTTTATTCAATTCTGTCTCTACTGGTCTGCTGAACCTCTTGTACTTGTAAAGGAATTTGTGAAGGCTGGCTTATGCTGCTGGTTTCTTGTTCCCAGTCCTAGTGCTGACTTCTATTGGCTTTTTGTTTCTAGTCCCAATTCTCTTGCTCAATGATTCTCACATCTCTGCTGACTACCACCTTGCCTTTGACAGGGTCATAGAGCTTGTAAGCACCAGTTGAATGATATCTTACTAGTATCACCGCTTCACTTTTGTCTTGCAACTTCCTTATGCTTTGGTCTGGTACATGCTTGAAACATAGACCACCAAATGTTCTCAAGTGCCCTACTGCTGGTTTTCTTCCACTCCAAACCTCATATGGCACTTTCTTTGTTGGACATTTATTTAGAATGTAGGCAGCAGTTGATACAACCTTTTCCCAGAACTTGTGTGACAGTCCCTTTTCATTAATCATACTTCTAGTCATGTCTAGAATGGTTGTATTTCTTTTTTCAACCAAGCCATTGTGTTGAGATGTGTAAGGAGCTATTACCTCATATTCAATTCCGTTCTTGACACAAAACTCCTTGCATTTATGTGTAATACATTCTCCTCCTCCATCTGTCCTTAGCACCTTGACAACTCCTCCACTTTGTTTCTCCATTTTAACCTTGAAGTTCTTGAATATGTCCAATGCTTCATCTTTTGTTTTAATCAAATAAATCCATAATACTCTACTGAATTCATCAACAAAGGTTATGAAATACTTATTACCACCTAATGATGACACCTTAAATGGTCCACATATGTCACTATGAACCACTTCAAGAACGTTCTTCGCTCGTGCTTGCACTTGTGATTTAAATGAGTTCCTTGATTGTTTTTATTCCATACACACTTTAGACAACTTCTGAAGAACATCAATCATAGGAATTCCACTAACCATCTCCTTGACTTCTAGCTACTATAAGCTTCTGAAGTTGAGATGTCCAAATCTTGAGCGCCAAAGCCAGTTTTCTTCAATTGAGCTTGCTGCCTTCAAACATTGTATATTTGCAACTTGTACGTTGATAACAAAGGTTTTGTTCTTTGAAATAGGGGCCTTTAATATCATTTTCTTATGCCCATCATACATCTCTAAGGCATCATCCTTCATAATCACTTGAAATTCTTTTTGGATCAACTGTCCTATACTCAAAAAATTGCTTTTCACTCTTGGTACAAACATCACATTTTCAATCACCATTGCTTCTCTTGATCACCATGTTGCCAGCTCCCTCAACTTCCAAGGTTCTATCATCAACAAACCTAATCATGCTCCTTCTTGATGTATCAATGTCCACCAGCCATTCCTTATGACTTGTCATGTGATTAGAATAACCAATATCAAGAATCTATAATTGGGAGGAATAATGTTCTTCTTTTGTGGTAGCCATCAACAAAACTATGTCTAAGTTTGAACTTATTCTTTTGAGCAGCGTAGGTCTCATCCTCGTCTTTCTTCTTCTGTTTTCCTTTGCTAGACCGGTATTCATCAACAAAGTTCTTTGATCTCCCTTTTGATTTACCACTTGTACTGCCTCCCTTTGACGAGGATTCAAACTTATCCTTAGTTTTCTTGAACTTATTCCTTTTCAATTTCTTTTTCTGGTGTCATTTCTTGTAGGCTTGTACTACCAGTGCCTGATCTCCATATTTTACCCCACTTCTTCATCCATTCTCAATTCCTGTGCTTTTAAAGTGGTATGCAATTCTTCAAGACTCAATTTAGAAATGTGGAAATCTTCAAGACTCAATTTGGAAATCTGCAATCATCCACACAATGTAGTCAAACATAGGATGCAAAGATCTCAATATATTTTCACATAGTTTTTGTTCAATAAGCTTCTCCCCAAAATCAGCCATTTGATTTGTGATGCTCCTCAATCTTGAAATCAAATCAGACACCTTCTCATGTTTCTCCATCTGCAATAATTCAAATTATCTTTGTAGGGTCTGCAATTTCACTTTCTTGACATTGGTTCCTCCAGAATAACATTTCTCCAGGTTGTCCCAGTCTTCTTTTTCACCTTTTGCATCAGAAATCTTGTTGGCGTTGGCTGTGTCAAGGCATTAATAAAGAATGAAGGTGGCCTTGCAATTTTTTTTTCTTGTTTTCTTTAAAATCCGACTTCTTGAAATCCAAACAATGCCTGAAACTACACTCTCTATCCCAATCAGTTCCATCAAAATGTGGCATATGAGATGGAAAATTTCTATTGCTTACACTTTAACTCATCCTCACTTCACCCGTGTTTGATCCTCACACTTCACTCGTGTTTATCACTCTTTAATTTGAATCAATGAACCTTGCTCTAGAGACCAATTGTTACCTAATTAAGAGATTAATTAGTTAGCTATCACATACACTTAGTATTTTAACTTGAATTTCACAAACTTTCAATACCAAGAACGTTCTTGGTTTATTATGATCAATCTTGTTTTCCAGAACATTATTGATTTCTAACACTCTGCATTAATGAATTCAAAACCATAATCCTCATCTTCCTTTGAGGACGATGTTTTCCAGATCGCAGTTCCTTCTACATATTTTTCAACCACGGATCACAGTTAGCAACAAGATATGTTGAATCCTTTTTATATGCATCCCAATGATAATCTAAGATTGTTCTTGTTACCCCTCCTCTTTCAATCACTAATTACAACTCTTGGTCTCATTCTATGGTTGTTGCACTTTTCTCTAAGAATAAGATTTATTTCATTCTTAGAACCCTAATTCGTTGAGATGATTCCGATCGGCTATCAATTGCATGATACTGATGTAACATTATGATCATTATTGATTATTTTTTGAACAGTTTTGAGTTATTATCCAGAACCACATTGTAGTGGTAAATATGTGGTCTTCCATTCTTACCCTTGTGCTTTTGTAGTTGCATAAAGTAGTTTTCGTGATGGATACAAGTTATAAATAGGATGCAATCATTGTTTTGTTTAGCCAAAAAATTTATTCAAAAAACTTATACCATTAGAGCAGGATTATGAAGGTTTAGAAGAATCTAACATCCTCAAGCAATTAGCAATTGTAAGAGGTACACACTTTAATCATTTCGCTTCCGCTATATAAATTGAATTTCGTTTTAGATATACTTGAAATTCTAACTTTTTGGTATCAGAGCATGTTCATACGTTTGCCTTGTTTGTTTTTCACGTTTCAATTATTTTTTTGAGTATATGTATTTTATTTTAGACCATTTTAATCCAAACAAAAATAATAAGTAAAATGAAAATGATTTGTATGATGTTTCTGAGTAATTAAATGTTAAAACCACATCAAATAATTGCATTTTGGTTTGTTTCTATATCAGGGTTTTTTAAGAATATGAAATTTTTTGATTTCATGCTTTGGGTGTTTAACTTGAATAAAGTACTTAAAATCATACAGAAAATATGTGACCCATATTTAGAGGTTGAAGCTGAAGTTTTTTTTATTTTTATATTTTTTATTTTCTATTTTTATTTTTATTTTTTATTTTTGTTTTTTTGTTTTTTTGTTTTTTTTTTTATTTTTTTGAAAAAAGGATTTGAGATAGGGCTATAGGTGGATCCGTTTGGGGAAGAGTTTGGTTAAAATTACCCAAATTGTATAGAGGATTTTGAATCAAACCACTTATTTTGAGTTTGAATTGGGTTGGGTCCTTGTTTACCCAAATTATTTTTATTTTTTTTATCTTTTTCAAAATCACATTGTTCACAAAAAAACTCTTATCATATTTTTTTTTTCAAAAACATAATATAATCTATTTTCACTATATTTTAGCATCAAATATATACACATACAATAAATATCAAACTTATAATGCTTGCACGCATAAAAGTAATCAGAGTTGTAGGGAATAAAATAACATAAAATATTTATAAATATTAAAATAACTAAAGTGGAAGATCTTAAAATAACAACAAAAAAAAGCCGATCCATCATTGACCAAACTTTTTAAAATCAAATTAGAAGGTTTTTGTGTTGAGTTTAAAAAAAAAGATTTATGTGAAACTTTACAATTTTACATAATGTTGTAGTTAATAGTGTTGTAGTGAATGTTAGGCATTGAAGGAGTCAAGTAGTGAGACATTTTTATACGTCATTTAAGTTGTGCTTCTGCTATCATTAAGGCTAGTTGAGTAAAACATGTACATAGAAAAACTGCTAGCATTTAACTTTTTCAAAAGAATATTTTGGATTTTGTGACTTTATTTTAGATTTTCTCTTTATGTACTAACCTTATAGATGTAAATCTCTTATTGTAATTGAAAATAGGGGATTTTATGTTTGGAAACATATTTTACACCATCTTTAGAATAACAATGTTATAGTGTGGCCATAGTATAAAACAGAAAAATTCTTAATCCCACACCAATACTATGGACTCTAGTGTCAAGTCATAGGACTTGTATTCTCTATATTGGAGATATTAGCTTTGTTATCATGTACTTAGAGATTGATAGATTGATCCTGGTTGTTTGGTTCTTGATTCTCACTACAAGAAAATCAGGGACTAGCTACCATACATTTGCTACATAATGCATTTCTAGTTTCAGATTCCATTCCAATTTATAGATATAGATACATTTGCTACATAATGCATGTTGTGATTTGGAGTGGATTGTGTGGAGTGAAGTGCTACTGGTAGGTCTTGACAATGGTTTTGTTCATGTAGTGTTTTCATATGGAAAGTATATTGTTCATTTGGTACTCTTCTATGTAGATTTACTTGATACAAATTTTTATTTAATTGTTAATACTAATGAACACATTTTTAACAATAGGTTGATAAATTATAGTTGTTAGTTTAGGGACCTAAAAATGTATTGTTTATGCACTTTGGAAGTTAGCTCTCTGTATTTTTATTTCATCTCTTTTTATGCCTCATTAGTATTGTTTTGTTTCAACTCTTACACTTGGAGTTTAAGAATTCCCTCTGACCTCAATTGTCCTTATGATGAACATGATTTCATTTGGTGATGGATTCATTTTTTTAGAAATTGTTCCTATCTTTTTTATGTAGAGATGTTTTATCTCATTTTCTCTTTGTGGCTTTACACAAGTTAGATAACACTTCCACTTTCCTTTTTGTTCTACCAAAATGCATTTTTCCCTTCTTGGGATTTTAGCATTTTGGAAAATTTTGTAAACTTTACCTGCATTTTACAATGAACTACACAATGTCACTATCTTTTTTAATGATTGTTTTTATAAGAGATAGTTAAAATTACTTATGGTTACATATAAGTTGTTATAAAAGTGCATCATACTCTAATTGTAACAACAATTCATCAAATAATCATTTCAAGTTTATTTTTCACTTTAATTATTTTTCTCTTTCTTGGGCTCAACCATGATTCTTAATATGGTATCAGAGCGATAATAATTATTCTGCTATACTTTTATTTTTAATTTTCTTTATATTTTCTTCCTTATTTTCAATCTAAATTTGTGATTCTTCGTTCTTTTTTTTTCCAGCTTGATTGTATAATATTTGTAGATTCAAGATTGAAAATATTTTCATTCTTTTTAGCCATTGTTGGCTTTCTCTTTGTGCTTCTACCACATGGTAGTAAAGCAATTATCATTTTCTTTGTTCTTTTATCTAATGGTATTAAACATTTTTCATTCTCTTTGTGCTTCCATCATATTATGGTTAAGCTTTGTTGGTCACATTTGACATTGGAAGATCCAAGCTTAGAATTCTTGATTTTATATTGGAGTGAGTGCCGTAGAGACACCGAAAGATTTTCAAGTTAGCCCAAAGTAGGCCGAAGACTTTGACGAGAGTTATGCACCTCGGCCGCTAGGGATGGCAATTAGACTCAGACCTAGTGGGTACCCGCAAAAAAAAACCTACAATGGGTAGGGTAAAAACCCGCATAACGGGTATGGACACGGGGACAGGTAATTACCCGCAAAATTAAACGGGTATGAGTGTGGGTACGGGTACTATAGTACTCGCCCCGCACCCGCACTTATATAAATATATTATTTATTTCTTTATTTATTATATTAATATTTAGTTTAATTAATTGTTTTCCTTTATGTTTTAATATCTATTAATATCATTGGACCATTACAATATTTATAATCAAATCAAAAGATAAACGTTTGCAAACTTTTTAAGAATTTATTTACGATGAATAGTTAAATAATTGTGTCTTCATAACTAAGAGTTATATTTTATTAATCATGTCTTTATAATTATACTTGCAACTTCTTATAATTTGTTTTTACTGATCTCAAATAATATTGTCATAAGAGTTGCAACTTCATACCTTACCCAAACCCTACCCATTGCCATCCCTAAAATAAGAAAACTAATAAAGGTATGGCCATTTTTCAAACTATTGTTTTGGTGTTGGTTTCACTTAAATTGGACTTACGGTAAAGAAGAACAATGCAAAATGATTAATTTGATAAACAGAGAACTCAGATATTTTAGAGAGAAATTGATATAGTTAAAAATTTGAGAAATTGAGTTTTTTTGACTAACTAGAGCATTATTGTGTTTCCTCTCCCTTCTACGGAGGTGGCGGCAAGTAGCTCCTTTTATTAGGATTCACATATATGAGTCAAGTCCATTGGTCCCCTTATTTATTTTATGTATTACTATTATTATTTTTATTTTACATAACAAACTTAATAGTTACTTAACCTCTCTTTTTATTTTACTATAATAAAATATAGTTGTCAGGGTTTAGGGTTCAAGATTCAGGGTAAAGATTTTAGGGGTTACGATTTACGGTTTAGTATTTAGGGTTAAATATTTAGGGTATCTTCATTACAAATTCTAACTACTAAATGAAGATAATAATAACATTTAGTAAAATAGTCTTGTCTAATAATTATGTAATTAGTATTTTATTTGACAACTCTATTTTTTTAAATGTTATTACTATCTTTATTTTATAGTTTTACTTCATAACAATTAGTGTGTTAGTGGGTTTAGGGTTCGGGGTTTAAGGTCATCTTTGTTGCAAAGTATAACTTCAAAAGAAAGATAATAATAAAATCTAGTAATATAAAGTTATCAAGTAAAGATATAATTATTATTTATTTGAGAATAATGTTGGTGTATGTGACCTCTGATTTGCGGAAGACTTATGCAGAATGATGTCTAATCTAACATGAATGCACAGCGGTTCAAAAATTCAATTTTATTTCACACCAAATTGAATACGGTCCCTAGTTCACAATTCTAATGAATGTCAAACTATATGGATCATGGAGATATGGAGAAGTCAAGAATGATTATTATTATGGATGCTGATTTACATGCAATTATTATCAAGACAATTAATCAATATTCAAAACGAAATAATTGCAGAAATGTAAAAAGAAGAGATAAGGGAAAAGAAAAGGTGTACGCAGGATTTTATACTGGTTCAGCCGTCCCTTGACGACCTACATCCAGTCCCAAGATCCAACAAGATCTTAGCCTATCCAATAGAACTTCTTAGATTCAGTTTACAGATTTTCACAGTGTGCCTCGCACCAATCTTAAACTAATATCCTTGTTCTAACTTTTCCCTTCCCTGAATTCCCAAGTTTAAGTCCCATAAACTTGACCAAGAATTCAGTCAAGCGTCTTCTTGTTGACAGCCCTCAACCTCGAAGAACACCACCCATAAAAACTGGATTTTCTCACAGTAATTTGATTACAAAAAGTGTTTACAGAAATGAAAAAGATCAATTATACAATGTTCTTGATCTTCAAACTTCTCAAAGCATTCTTTCTCAATTCAGTCTTTTTCAATCCTCATTGATCATAAACGTTGATTGTTCATGGCTGAAAAAGATGTTCAAAGTCATGTCAGTTGAGAAAGAGTTAGTGGTAAAAATGATAGATCTCAAAATGTAAAAGTTCTGAATGTGTTCTCTCTTTCTATCATAGTGTGTGAAAGCAGTTTATATAGTTTCTGGAAAAACAACGTATGAATCGATTTGGCAAATAAATTCATTAGAGTTATAAAGCATACTAATCGATGTAAACAATCGATTTCGCGAATCTTATTTTTCTTGAATCTTGAAACTGTTTACACTAATCGATTTAACGAATCGATTATTTTAACTGAGTTCTTCAGACTTGGATGAATGTTCTTAATTGAATCAATGTTCATAATTGACTTGGCGTGTTTTGTTCCAACAACGAGATCAAAAACAATCGATGTACTTGATCGATTCAACCAATTCAGTCATCTCTGTTTCTAAAAAATCTTTGTACCAATCGATTACACTGGTTCGAGGGACACAGTGATTTTCAACAATCGACTTGCCTAACCGATTGAAAAATTCAGTCTGAAGCTTATTTCAGCAGTTTTCTCTTTCAATCGCTCTACCACGTCGATTGATGCCAAACTTAATTCAACTGAAATAAAATAGTTGATTGTGCAAATCGACTGTGTATGTTCCAGACCAATGTTATTTTTAAACTCATTTTACAAAATCGATTTGCCTAATCGATTGAGTAATCATTGGTTTAGCTCTGGGACATTCACACTCGATTGTGTCAATCGATGTAGACAAACAAACAATAAAGAAGTGATTGGTTTAATCAATTTTCCAAATCGATTAGTCTGTAAGACGTGCTACTGACTTGCGCTTTTTAATTACAGTAAGTGTACCAATCGATTTGTCTAATCGATGCAAGCAATCAGGTCAGTCCTGGTGATTTAACCAATCGATCTGCCTAATCGATTTGTGGCAAACTAGCTCTCTGACTTGCACATTTTATTTTCTTATAAATGTACCAATCGATTTGCCTGATCGATTGATAGCCTGTTTGATTTTTCATAGCATGTGCAAATCGATTTTGCCCATCGATTGATTAATCCCAGACATAATAATATCATCCAACCCTTTTACAGAATCGATTTTACTAATCGATTAGCTTATGGATCTTCAAGGTTTTGTTGATTTCTTGAGTTCCAAGCAATGGTTTCAAGTTTGTAGGATTGAATGGATGTTCTTGAAATTTTCTCAATTCACACTGTTAGATTTATTTAAAAGTGTATGTTTGTCAATAACTTCAAAAACGAGCAAACATATGTCTAACAATTATCCATATGTCTAACAAATAATATTTTATTATATGTTATTAGTTTCTTCGGTAAGGAAAACAAATATAAAACAAAGATCATAATAACATTTAATAAAATTGAGTTGTCACATAAAATAATAATTATATATTTATTTGACAACTCAATTTTGTATATTTGAATAAACAAAAACAACAGATTATGGCACACATTTGAAGTAATGAAAATGAAATGCAGCAGCAGTTAACACAATCAATAAGCTTCAAAGAAGATATTATGTCCATTCATCAACAGAAATTACAGCCAATAGAAGCGATTTACACAGATAAGCAAAACAAAAAAAATCAAACAACTAAGAGAACCTAAAATCCGAAGCATTTATGGTTGGCTGATCCTCATTATTAGCAGGGGATGAGGCTGAGACCGCTGTATTACCCTCAGCAGGTGTCTCCTCATCATGAGTCACAACAACCTCTACATGTGTAGGAGTCGGTTCTTCAGCTGCTTGCCTTCCAATTTCAGCAACATCGCTGAAGGACAACTTAATGCCCAGATGTTCCTGAATAGCTGCTACATCCTGTGCAATCTGAATCTGGTCGACTTGAATCTTATGGATTGCAGCATCCATCCTTTCATTCAATGCCTCCATCTTGGCATTGTGAGCCATTTGAGCTGCCATGAGCTCCAACAGCTTGGAGAGTACCTCGGACCCTGCTGAAACGGACTCAGCAGCTGGTGGTTCAGCACCTTGCTGGGTTGGTTCAGCATTGGCTTGAGGTCGTCCCCAAACGCCGTTGACCTTGCGCAGCTGTATTTGGTTCACGATGGATTCACCGAATGTCAGAATGGTTTTGGACAATTCTTCACCCTTCACAGCCACCTTGAAGTGAGTGAGAATTTTAGTAATTAGCTGTGGATACGGACGCACCAGCTTGCCTTGTGCTGCTTCCTGCATGTGACGAAGCACGATCCATGCCCAGCTCATCTTGAGCTCCTTGCACAGACCCCACAGTAATACAATGCCCAGCCTTTGGACGACTGCATGATTCCCAGAACGTGGAACAAGCATTCTGGTGAGTGCGTACATCAGCATCCTGTGCTGAACCTTCATCTGGTCAATTGGGAGTGAAACTGATTCCACAAATCCTTCGACCATCAGGTCCTGTACAGTTGTTTGTCTCTCCAGAGACTCTTCCCATCCGTCATCTGCAGCGTCTGCCTCGGTGCTGCCGTCTACTGAGTTGCCATAATAGGGAAGTCCTGATAAGCTCGAGAACTCCTCAAAAGTCATTGAGATCTTTTTGCCTTTCACCGTTGCTTTGTACCCAATATCCGTCATCTTGAATGTAGCCTAGAATGCTCGAATCAAGCTAGGATAAGTGTCAAGCGCGCAGGATAAGAAGTCTTCCAAGCCATGGAACCTGAGATGGTTTTGAAACGAAAAACCATCATTATCAAATAATTGAAGTCCAATACACGAGCTTCGTGTATTTTCCTTTTGATGAATGCTGGAGGAAGCTTGAACTCCTCAGCTGGCTTATTTTGCTGCGTGGGAGTTTTTTATTGTGGAGTAGATTTCTTTTGAGGGGTGGTTTTCTTTTGTGGAGTTGAAGAAGTACTTTTTCTTCTTCTTCTTCTTCTTCTTCTTCTTCTTCTTCTGTGATACATCCTTCATTGCATCCGCCATCAACTTCTTAGTTAGATGCTCCTTCCTTTTCTTTGTCTTTCCTTGATCGACTGCAATACTTTTTCCTTTGTCTTGTGCAGCAATCTTATGGGTAGGAATAGGTACTCTTTTAGAAAGAGTAGGTGGGGGAGATGGGGTTGTTGAAGAAGATGAATTTGAAGGTGTAGAGGGAGAAGTACGCTTTACTCTTGCCATTTTTAGTTTTGTAGAAGTAATCTGAAGCAGAGAGGGAAAATAGGAAGGTTGTATAGCTCAAAACACAGAGAGAAATCTGAGATTGCAGAGGTTGGAGAGCTGGAAATGTGAGGAATCGATGTTAGGGTTCGATTGAAACTGTTCCTTTTATACTGTTGGGTACGAAAATCGATTGGTTCAATCGATTTAGTTACCGTTGCTGGGGAAGATCAATAACCTGATGTGTAACGGCTAGTAAATGCCTGTAACGGTAATAATGTCAGTCGATTACCCAAATCGATGCCTGTAGTTACTTAATCGATTTCTTGAATCGATTTCGTATCAGTCCAGAAGCTTCAAATGACAGTCCAGGTAGAACTTCATCTCAGCATCGATTCTTTTGAGTGAAGAGCTTAACTAAGTTTACAAAATCGATTTCTCACATCAATTTCTACTTTGCTCAGAGAACTTGCATACCATATCAGAAGCTAACTTTTCTCAGCATCGATTACCCAAATCGATCCTTTAAATGAAACTCTCAAACCAATTCTGACAATCGATTTCCCAAATCGATTTCGAGCTTGTTCTGAAAACTTTCATATCAGTCCAGGGGCTAAGTTGTATCAACATCGACTGTCCAAATCGATTCTTTTAAATGAAGATTTCAAACATACATAATACAATCGCTTTTCCAAATCGACTTCGAGTGTAAAACTTAAGAAAACAGACATATTATGGGTCAAGTCGACTAGTGCAATCGATTCTATAAAGACATTTTCCTGTGTAACCACAGGATAATCGATTTTCCCAGTCGATTAGACACACAACTCAGATCTGATTAGGATCTATTATGCCCAGTTTCATCCTTATGTGATGGAAGCTTTCCTTTGGCAATGCTTTGGTGAATATGTCTGTTAACTACTCAATTGTGTTGACATACTCTAACTTGATGTTTCCACTCTGAAACTGATCTCGGATGAAGTGATGCCGAATTTCGATGTGCTTGGTCCGAGAATGCATAACTGGATTCTTAGTGATGTTGATCTCACTTGTGTTGTCGCACAAGATGGGAACAGTTCCTAAGTCCACACCAAAATCTAACAAATGCTGTTTCATCCACATGATCTGAGCACAACAACTCCCAGCTGCAATGTACTCAGCTTTAGCTGTTGACAAAGCAATACTGGTTTGTTTCTTGCTGAACCAAGATACAAGTGAATTACCTAGAAAATGACAAGTAACAGAGGTACTTTTCCTATCCAGTTTGCATCCTGCAAAATATGAATCTGAATAACCAATCAAAGAACAAGTTGATCCCTTAGGATACCACAATCCAAGGCTCCTAGTCCCAACTAAATATCTGAAAATCCTCTTCACTGCACTAAGGTGAGACTCTTTAGGATTGGATTGATATCTCACACACATGCAAACGTTGAACATAACGTCAGGCCTGCTTGCTGTGAGATAGAGCAATGATCCTTTCATGCCTCTATACCTAGTAACATCCACTGGTTTTCCTAATTCATCTCTATCTAGAATATTTCCTTGGCTCATTGGAGTATCTATGGACTTGAGATTATTAAAATCAAACTTCTTTAACAAATTAGTGCAATAATTTGTTTGGCTAATGAAAATACCTTGCTTAGATTGGTTAATTTGAAATCCCAAAAAGTATGATAGTTCACCCATCATAGACATTTCAAATTGACCTTTCATTAAATTTTCAAAATTTTTGCACAATTTGTCATTTGTTGATCCAAATATTATGTCATCCACATAAATTTGGACCAACAATATATCTTTTCCATTAGTTTGGATGAAAAGAGTTTTATCCACATTTCCTCTCAAAAAGTTTTGTTGAATGAGGAAAGTGCTTAACTTTTCATACCAAGCTCTTGGAGCTTGTTTCAAACCATAAAGGGCCTTAGTTAGCTTAAACACATGGTTAGGAAAATCTGGATTCTCAAATCCAGGTGTTTGGCTAACATACACCTCTTCATGGATGTCACCATTTAAAAAAGCACTTTTAACATCCATTTGGAATAGCCTAAAGTCCATAATACTAGCATAAGCAAGGAGTATTCTGATAGCCACTAACCTAGCTACAGAGGCGTAGGTTTCGTCGAAGTCTATATCCTCCTCTTGGTTATAACCCTTAGCCACTAAATTAGCTTTGTTCCTTGTGATCACACCATTCTCATCTAGTTTGTTTCTAAAAACCCACCTAGTTCCTATGATGTGCTGGTTTTTTGGTTTAGGTACTAGCTGCCAAACTTTGTTCCTCTCAAATTGGTTCAACTCCTCTTGCATAGCAAGTATCCACTCACTATCTTGCAGGGCTTCCTTAATGTTCTTAGGCTCAATCTGAGATACAAAGGCTGTAAGGTTACAAAAGTGTCCAAGGTTCCTTCTAGTGGCTACTCCTTTTGAGATGTCACCTATGATGTTATCTATGGGATGATTTCTATTGAACTTCCACTCCTTAGGTAACTCATCTATTCTAATAGGCTCAACACAGTCACTGTTTGCTGGAGGTATAGGTTCCTTTGGTTCTATAGGTTCAGATTCTATAACTTCATCCAAGGGGGCATCAACAACGGAAGGAGTGTTGTTCAAGTTTTCTTTAAAAGTTTCATCAAATTTCACATGAACATACTATTCTATTGTTTTTGTCCTCTTGTTATAGATTCTATAGGCTTTGCTAGTTTGGGAATAACCTAGAAAGATACCCTCATATGCCTTGGGATCAAACTTGCCTAGGTGTTCTTTACCATTATTCAAAACAAAGCACTTGCAACCAAACACTCTAAAGTAGGAAATATTAGGCTTTCTACCTTTGAACAACTCATAAGGAGTTTTCTTAACCATATGTCTAACAAATAATATTTTATTATATGTTATTAGTTTCTTCGGTAAGGAAAACAAATATAAAACAAAGATCATAATAACATTTAATAAAATAGAGTTGTCACATAAAATAATAATTATATATTTATTTGACAACTCAATTTTGTATATTTGAATAATTTTTAAATTTAATCACAAAATAATATTTATTTATCTTCTATTTTAGTTAAAGTGTGGATAATGGGTATGGGTACGGGCACTTAGATACCCAGAGAGTAAGGGTACGGGTATTAAAGTTGATACCCTAGAGGGTACGGGCACGGGTATGGGTATTTTTTTATACTGCGGGTATGGGTACGAGTACTATAGTACCCTACCCAAACCCTACCCATTGCCATCCCTATCGGCCGCTACCATTTTCTACATGAATTTTATCGTTTAACCGATATAATTACGACTTATATTCTTTTTCTTGTAATTTTTTTTTTCATTAGTTTCATTGTATTTTTCTTTTTCTTGTATTGTTCTTTCTAAGTTGAAAATATTGTAACATACTTCCAACTTTGTAGGGGACTATTAGAGGTAGTTAAAATTACTTATGGTTACATATAAGTTGTTAGGTTAGTTACATTAATTGCACTATATAAAAGTACATTATACTCTAATTGTAACAACAATTCATCAAATAATCATTTCAAGTTTATTTTTCACTTTAATTATTTTTCTCTTTCTTGGACTCAACCATGATTCTTAATAGTTTTCCCACCGCATTACCACTTTGTTGATAAAAGAAAAGCATGTGAAACTTGAAATGTGAAATTTTTGTATTTGGTGATGTTTCTGCCTAGTTTTGTTTGTTAATCCACTATGTTCAAAATTTCTCTATTTTTTTCTAACTATTAGTTAGAAGGTTACTTTGGACCACCTATTAGTTTATTGTGGTTACTAGTACTAGTGTTAATATTTTTTTCAATTTTTGATGAAGTCACTTTATAATTGTGTTCTTTGTCTTAACACTTAACATATGCTATATGAAGATTTATCACAAAAATTTCCTCTTACTTTGGATATGTGTGGGTTAAGTGAATGTTTTATTGAATTATTATTGACCACAAAGCTTTTGTATTCAAATCTTTGCGAGAATTTAGTGTTTTACTTCAACAAGACATGACGACTTTTTTATTTCATTCTTTTTGGTGCTATTTTGCTAACTGTCTGTTGCCTTAAAAAAGCTAAATCTCTTTAGACAAGATGACATACTATGGGCTACAAAAGAATCAAAGAGCTAAAGTTTTGAAGCATCATATATTTTGAAATCAAGCTCTGATACCACATGTGTGCTTTAGCTCTTATTTGTCTATTTATTGTTTTTTGAGATTTAATGTAACTTCCTCTCTAAACTGTGTGTTAATTATGTATGTGTTTAAGAAAAAATAATAGAGACAAGGGATATGATGTATGAATTTTGATAAATACAAAAATGTTGTTTCACTAATTATGTGGTAATAACTTTCAAACCTTTTTATAGTTGACCTTTTTTATTATTAAAATTTTAATTACAGAGTGGTAGAATATTGTAATATTCGAATACATACATATGTAAGTCACTTTGTAATTGAGTCTGTTCTTTGCCTTAACTCAACATATGATGTATGAAAATTTGTAACAAAAGAGTTTGACATTTGTTTTGGTTTAGCATGTTTAAATATTTCAAATTTCTCATTTGTGTTTCCATCTGCAACAAAATATTCCTTAAGAGATTGTAGAAAAAGTTGATTCAAGTATAATGAGATTCATAGTAAGTTAATTAACTTTTAGTTCCTTAAAACTTATATTACGTTAATATTTTTTTGTTTGGTGTTATTAACATTCTACAAAGGCAACTTGGTATGTATTAATAACTTAATATTTGGGCATTTTAATATCTTTTGACTATGTCCATATTTTATTATTCCGTGGACTTGCTATATTTGATTGCTAGTATTATATTATTCTCTATACCTCATAATCTAATGTGCCTCAATAATTGGCCTTATGGAAAAAAAATTACATTTTTAATTGATTTTTAGTTTAAATATATTTTTTGTCTTTACAATTATCACATTTTTTTTAATTTTGACGCTCATAAGTTTTATTTGTTTGATTTACATCTCTACAAATATAATTTCATTTTAACAGTAATTTACTATTACAAAAACTGTCAATTGACTTAAGTGAAATGAAAATTAATTAAATAGTTATAATTATTAATTTAGACTAATCTGAAGAAAATTAAAATATAACTTTTTTTTTTTAACCTGAACTCTAGACCTCCAATAGAAATAAAATTTCAATTTTCCCTAAAAAAGTTAAAAAAATTAAATGTGTGTCTTGATCTCAAAACTCAGCTAATACCATATGAATATGAACACTTGAGTTCCATTAAAAATATGAATATTTGATTTTCAACAAATAAAAAAAAATGTACTTCATCTCCTTCATCCCAACCTAAAAACCCATAAAGTATCAACCCATATATATATCTCAACCAACCCAATCCATAAACCCCAACCAAAAATATCAAAAATCTCACCCAAACAAAATCCATAAGAAGCAAAATGAAAGAATAAAAAGGAAAAGAATAAACATACAAGGCGGTCAAAAGATAAAAATATTGAAAACAAAAGCATGTTTAAAGAGAGTTTCATGAGGTTGTTGCTGCCATTAAAGACTACGTATTGAGGATTTTGAATTTCCATTTTTAGGGATTGTTGTTGGGATTCATAGGTGTGCATTGTGGCTAGTTAATTGTCTCATTCTTTCTTTCTTAGATCTATGTAAATTTGTGATTGATATTTTTTTTTTGAGATAATAGAAGGACAAAAATAAGGTTGGAGGTAGAGTTCTTGATAGAAAAAATTAGGTTCGGTGAAGTATGAATAATGAAGGGAAATAGATTCAGTTGGGTGAGGAAAAATATGAATTGTTGGGTTGATGAAGATGATGATGCAACACACTTTTTGAATTTGTGATCGATGAATACATTTAAATAAAAATAAAATAAAAATAAAATAAAAATAAAATAAAAATAAAATAAAAATAAGTATATAAATTATTCTAATATTTAAATGAATATTCCAATTGGTCTCCTACGATTGATCCACGTTTTACTCCATTTGTCGATTCATATTTTTGTAACGTCTACTAGACGTTAAGGACCAAAAGTAAAGTTTTCTGATATTGCAGAGATGAAATTCAAACCAAAAAATTTAAACTTTAATTTTCTGATATTGCAGAGACTAAACTTAAAAACGGTTATATTTACAAAGACAAAAAATATATTTAAACCTTTATATTTTTTTTTAATGTGATGTTTAATTAATTTTTGAATTGATGTTTTGCTTTATTATTTCTCTCATTCTTTGAATTGGCGGTAGAGTGTTCAAGCATTATTTTTTTTATTGAAATTCGTTTAGTACAACAAAGTAGTAAATAGAACATATGAAGTAAAAAATCAATTTATTGTTTATGTAGACCCCACATGAATATTCCCTTATTTTCTTGTAGATACATAAATGTGAATATTTTATTACACTTGAATTTGTTAACAATGAAAAAGTGCCAAACATTATACATGTTTGTTTATAGAGTAATATCTTAATTACTCATTTGCATATTTTACTCCGTCATACTTAACATTTGGATTATGATATTTTAGTTTACCGTTATATAGTTGACGTAAGTTGGAAGAGAGCATGTAGTTGATATTTTAGTTTTTTCTTTCTATTTTAATTTTACTTATGAAAATGTCATGAGTTAAATTTATTTATGACATTTTCATAAGTAATAATTTTTTTTTCTTCGTTTGACATTACCCACGAAGAAGTCGTGAGTCAATATTACCAACAAAGAAGTCGTGAGTCAGTATTATCCACGGAAATGTAATGAGTAAATGTGATGCAGGACATTTTTGTAGATAAAATTTTACCTACGTGTCATTTTTAATTACCTACGAAAATCTCGTAGATAAAGGCAAAATCAGTTATAAGTAATGGTAATTTTTATAGTGTAAGATCATATTTGTGAATTTTATCCTACATGAATTTTCATTATTTTTATATAATTTATTAGGATAAAATATCAATTTATATTTTCTAATTACCTCCAAGAATTAGGAAAAGGAACATAATTTGACAATCATATCATTAAGTTATATATGAATATTTGAATAAGACTGTAGTCTAAAACATGATATTTGTTTAGTAGTCTCAATTTTTTAATTATTGTTATAAACATGTATGTTTAATTTTTGCACCTATGCAATCTATGAATCTTTCTAGGGTGGATGGATATTGATTATGCTATTAAAAAAGATGAACCACATCTTGTTACTGAAACTAGTCTTTCAGATGATGTTAATTGTTATGAAGTGCGAGAGCGTTCTAATCGCTTAAGTGTGATGTTCATAAAGACCATCATTGCTAGTATTCAGCGTTGTGTTGATCAACATGATAATGTCTGAGCATTATTGAAGACCATTCATGAACTATTTGTTAGCACCATAATTATGAAGTTTTCAATCACTTTTAAAGGTGTGCGTGAGCACATCATAAAAACGAGGAGCATTGTAGCACAAATGAACACTCTTGAGATTATTATGTTTGATTCTTTTCTTGTGCATTATATTATGAATTCTCTTCCACCGCTATATAAACCATTTAAAATTTCTTATAACCCACATAAAGGACAAATGGTCAATCAATGAACTCATGACCATGTGTGTTCAAGAAGAAGAAAAGTTGGTAATAGAAATGGGTGAAAATATTCTAATGACCATTGTGAGAAAGAATGTGAACAAAGGCAAGAAAAATAGGGAAGGTAAAATACCACCTCAATGTGGAATTAAGAAAGAGTCCAAGTGTTTATTTTGTAAAAAGAAAGGACACATGAAGAATGATTTTCCCAAGTTTAAGAAATGATTTGAGAAGAAAAGTAAATCAATCTTATTTGTTTGTTATGAATCTAATTTGGTTGATGTTATTTACAACACATGATGGATTGAATCTAGTTCTACAATCCTATTTGAATACCTTGCAAGGTATGACAAGTCTAAGGAAACCACTTCCAAGTGAGCAATATCTCTATTCAGGCAACAAGATGCGTTCGCATGTGGATGTTGTTGAACCTTGCATTTTTGCTTTAAATTTAGAAAAGACATTTTATCTTTCAAGTTTCTCTATAAAATTAATTTCAATTTTGAAACTTTCAAGGTGCAATTAAGAAAGAGTCCAAGTATTTCTTTTGTAAAAATAAAGGATACAAGAAGGATCGTCCCAGGTTTAAGAAATGGTTTGAGAAGAAAGGTAAACCAATCTCATTTAATTGTTATGAATCTAATGTGAATCTAATATGAATCTAATGTTGTAACACCCCGGCCATCCAGTATTACCGACTGTGTTACCTCACGATCTTTTCGCTCCCCCCTTTCCCTCTACTGGAAATCTGGCGAGCTTTTTGTCTTCCGTGGGATTCGAGTCCGGTACCTAGGGGATAAGTACCACCTCATCAAAGATTCCACTACCAGTCGTGTGAAGGCTATTGGAACTTGCAATTTAGTTTTAAGTAGGGATTTTGTTTTAAATTTAGATAATACATTTTATGTTCCTAGTTTCTCTCGAAATTTATTTTCTATTTCAAAACTTATACCTTTAGGATACTCCTTTAATTTTTATGAAACTTTTTTCAGTTTTTTTTTATAAATTTAAATTTGATAGAAATAGTGTATTATCAAATGATATTTTTTCACTTAATTTGCAAAATGATATAATTAATGATGTTATGCTTGTTCACACTGGTAGAAAATGATGTGTTATAAATGAAGATTTCTATTTTGTTGTACTGGAAATTAAGACATATATCCATAATAGAGAAAAAAAGATTAGTGAAATATGGAGTAATTGGTACTTCGAACTTCATCGATTTTGACACTTGTGTGAACTATATTTAGGGAAAACAAACTAACAAGTATAACAAAATTGCAAAAAGGAGTATTGAAATATTAGAAATCATGCTTTTAGATATATGTTGTCCATATATGGACATATTATAATGGATATACAAGGAGTAGACAAGTCACTGATCCATTTGCAAAGTATGTTCAAATTAATGAGATAGTTTCCCAATTCACCATGTGTGGTTCTTCAAACCAGAATGGTGCAGCAGAAAAATGATACCAATCATTGATGGACATGGTTAGGAGTATGCACAACAACTCCAGATTTTCAAAGTTATTATGGAGTTAAGCTCTTTAGTGGGTGGTGTATATATTGAAACATATTCCAACAAAGGATGACTCAAAAACACCTTTTGAGTTAATCAAAGGATGGAAATTGAGTTTGCGTCAAATGCTTGTTTGGTGATGTCCATCTAAAGTAAAAGTCTACAACCCACAAGAAAAGAAACTAGACCTTAGGACTATAAACGGGTATTTCATTAGATATACCAAAAAATATAAAGGGTATATATTCTATTATCTATCTCATAGATCTAGGATTGTGGAATCAATAAATGCTAAGTTTCTTGAAAATAAATTGATTAATGGGAGATATCAATTTTAGGATATTGTTTTTGATAGAAGTCACGTTGATGTTCAACCTTCTGCATAAGTATCAAATTGATTGTCCTTCAAAATACCCCTAAAATTCAAACATGTATTGCACAACCAATCATTAAAGTTCCATAAGTGGTTCATGAAAATCTAGTAGATGAAAATGTTCAACATATTCCAAATATTGTTGAACAAAGAGTTGAAAAACACGATCCTTTGGAAAATGTTTAGTCAACATTAAAGAGATCTACTAGAGAAAGAAAGTCAACTATACCTAGTGATTATATTGTATATTTACATGAATCAGACCACAACATTTGTGCTAAAAGTGATCCCCAAATGTCTTCACAAACTATTGTTGTAGAAAGTCAAATTGATGGCATGATGCTATGCAAGAAGAGATGAATTACATGACATGTAATGGAGTTTGGGATCTTGCCGAGTTGTAGAGAACATTATGGATTAGTGAATATACCAAAATGTGAGTGGGAGTAAAATTTGTTTTCTTATTGTATCTGGATGACATTTTATTTGCTACTAATGATAAATGTTTATTATAGGCAGTATAACCATGTATCTCAAAGAGTTTTGATATGAAGGATATGGGTGACACCGCTTATGTTATTGACATTAAGATTCAAATAGACACATTATTCACCAAGTGTAGCACCCATTGTGAAGGGTGATATATTCAATTTGAACCACTGCTAAATAATGATTTTGATAGGGAACAATTCTTAATATTTCATATGATTTTGTTGTTTGAAGTCTAATGTATGCTCAGGTATGCATGAGGCCAAATATGGCATTTGATATTGGAATGTTAGGCAAATATTAGAGTAATCTAGTTATGGAACACTGAAAAGCTGCAAATAAAGTGATGAGATACCTTCCAGGAACCAAAGACTACATGCTTATGTATAGACAGGCTGAAAACTTGGAGGTCAATGATTACTCTAGTTCTGAATTTTCTAGTGCATTGATTAAAGAAAATCAACC
Organism: Cicer bijugum; assembly: GCA_037974875.1. Classification (NCBI taxonomy): domain Eukaryota; kingdom Viridiplantae; phylum Streptophyta; class Magnoliopsida; order Fabales; family Fabaceae; genus Cicer; species Cicer bijugum. Next base: position 2,425,394 of record JBBPBT010000881.1, on the reverse strand, counting down.
TTAATCACTACTTCAATAATGGAAACTAAGTTCGTATATTGTTTTGAGTTAAGAGTTTCAATGGAGTATGGATTAAGAGTTTAATTTTTGGTTAGAAAATGGTGGATTCAATTTCAAGACCAATGAAGATATAATGTGATAATTCAACTACAATGTTAATGGCAAAGATTAACAAAAGTGGAAGTTGAAGCAAGCACAATGACATCAAGTACTTAGCCATAAAGAACACGTGAAAGATCAAATAATTCTTATTGAGCAAATTAGCATTGAATTTGTATATAAGCTTAAGTTGTGCGTAAATTTAAAAACTTCAAATTCATGTATTAAATGCAAAGTTAAAAACTTCAAATTATCCTTAAGACAAATGTGTTATTGTTATTGTTCCTTAATTATTGTGGGAACTTTCATTTTCCAAGAATTGTGTAAATTCCAACCATTGTGAGATATTATTAATGTTTGTTTATCGTTGAGTTTTTATTTATTTGTTGATGAAGTGAAATTGTGTACTATATGAAGAATAGAAAGATAAAAGATTCTAGCTATGACAAGTAAGCAAATAAGTGAGGTGACACAAATAGAGTTTTATGTGGTATAAAATATGATTTGGTTTCAAATGAATGGTTTGAGAATCTATTTTAATATATTATAATAGATATTTCTTTTTGCACTCTAATTGTATCATAAATGACATTATATTTATTGCTTTTGAATCATATAGCTCAACAAAAAAGACCCCACACAAGAGATATGTGAGCTGAAGTTAAAGAGATAGAGATTACAAATTAGGTTTCAAACAAATATTTTATATTTGTCTCAAATTTGTAAATTGTTATTCTATTCTGACACATCAAGTTTACGAGGAAATAGTTATTTCCTCCATCTCATTTTAAATGTCTCATTTGCCATTTCTTTGTCTCAAATTATTTATCATTTTAAAATATTTTAATTACTATTTTTCCACTAATAATCTTATTTAATATATTTCAACTCATCAAATTTTTCAGCTAACTCCAATCAATAAAAACATTTGTGTAAATGAAATATTTTATCATTGAAATCAAATCAACTAATCATTTTCTAAATAATTGTACACACCTCAAATGAGATATTTAAAATGAGACGGAGGAAATACTTATTTTCAAGAGTGATGTTTTTCAAACTAATACAATGGAAACAAAGTTTCTATCGAATTCCAGAATTATTTTATTCTAAATGCACATATTTTTCATAATCGAATTTTATTAATATCTTTTTTAAGCTGCACTTATGTTATACATTTGTTTTAGTTAAAAAAAAAATTTCCTTTAAGATAGTCTATTATCGTAGAAAGAAAAGTAATTACTACTTTCAATTTAAATCGTTCAACCAATTTTTAATTTCTTTAGTTGACTTGTGAATTTGATATATGCTAATGTCACTTTTAATATTTTCAAATTATTCTTTTGTGACGTGACTAACACCTTACTGTCCATTTCCTTCCCTATAATTCATACATCTAATTAACTATTATTATTTTGAGATAATATTTACAAAGAAAATTGTAAATGCAACTATTATGTTTGATTTAATATCTAAGCCATTGTATTTATGTTACTAAGATACAAAGTTTGTTTAATAAGAATGTTAGTCCACGAAGCAAACTATTGTGTTGAAAATAAATCTCAAACTATTGTGTTTGATTTGATATCATATAATTTGTAATGCTTACTAATTTTTGAAAATAAATCTCAAACACTTGTGTAACGCGCAGGATGAAATCTAGTTATTACTCATTAAGACCACAATAATATATCAAGACTATTATGTGAGTAGACTAATGACCACATCTCACGGGTTATAAATATGAGATATCAAGTCAGCACATAAGTATAAATATTATGAGTTATATTTATACTGAACTAACCCACCATGAGAATGCTATATATGTTGGGAAAAATAGCATAAGCTCAAAAGAATCAAGACACAATCACAACGCAAGAATATAACGTGGAAACTCCAAAACCGGAGAAAAAACCACGGTCGCTGCCTAAACCGGCAACCAGAGAATTAACACTATGTGAAAATTGTTACAACACATAGACTTCTCTCACCCACACCCAACACCCCAATACAACCACACTCTTACAAAGCAAATATTTAAACTAAGTCAGACACAAGCTTAAAGTGCTACATGTTGACTGGTGCTCGTGCATTTGAAAACAAAGGACCAAAACCCAATATATAGCCTTGGCCTTCTCCTTATTCTCCCACACTAAAGGATGCGGGACTTGCAATCAACCCCAAAAATCTCCACCTTGATTGTAAGAGTTACAGCTTCCGCTTCCATTGTCTTACCGACAATCATACTCCACCATAAAAAGTACACTTCACTTGGAACTAAACCATCTCAAGAATTTTCCCCACTTGGAACTAAACCATTCCAAAAATTTTCTCATGTCGAAACCTAGCTGAAATTTATGGTGCAACTCCCATGTTGGCTTCCAGGAAGTTCTTCAGCCATCGACACATCACCACACACCTTGCATCAATCCTAACCAATGCCCGTGTGCTGTTTTGAATCTGCTAGCAATAACTTGTCCTTTTTCATGGTATAGCGGAAATACCATAAGGACAAACTTTATCTTCTAGATGAGATCACCATCATCTCCCAAAACAAGGGAGACCTTGCCAGCACTTGTCTTAGAGTCTTTTTCAGATATTGCTCCACATGGACAATATGCCTTGTGTAATCCTGATTGTATAAGCACATCCTTGACTTGTACTTTCCACAAGCCAAAGTTGATTCTTCCATCAAACTTCTCTATGTCAAACTTCATAACACTAGAATAAGACATAGCAGCTGCACGCAGATTGTAAACTGTGCACTAGGTAAGTTCCCAGGAAAGAGAGGTGGGTCATAACAGACACGCTTAAATACCAAGTCTTTCCTTAGCCAAAACCTCCCTAAACAGCACTTTCACAATATCACCTTTCCCCTAACAATACCAAGGATAATTCTTTTCTTTCTTTTTTGATGTGGAAGATCAGACAAAGCTGCAATCACAGAGCATACTAAGAAAAATTATCCCACCGAACCTCCGAACCTGGCTCTGATACCAGTTGTTGGGAAAAATAGCATAAGTTCAAAAGAATCAAGACACAATCACAACACAAGAATATAACGTGGAAACTCCAAAACCGGAGAAAAAACCACGGCCGCTGCCTAAACCGGCAACCAGAGAATTAATACTATGCGAAAATTGTTACAACACATAAACTTCTCTCAGAGAATTAACACTATGTGAAAATTGTTACAACACATAGACTTCTCTCACCCACACCCAACACCCCAGTACAACCACAATCTTACAAAGCAAATATTTAAACTAAGTCAGATACAAGCTTAAAGTGCTACATGTTGACTGGTGCTGGTGCATTTGAAAACAAATGACCAAAACCCAATATATAGCATTGGCCTTCTCCTTATTCTCCCACACTAAAGGATGTGGGACTTGCAATCAACCCCAACAATATAATGGTTGTGTATGTGTCATTAGTGATTCTTATGTGATCATAGTGAGTAGTTCTTTGACTTGAAGTCACTATGATTAGGGGTGTAACGGGTTAGTTTGGTTCAATTTTCATGAAAAAGTGAATCCAAACCAATGAAATTCACACGAATTGGTTTGATTAGATTTTACTTATTGTCTATGATTGGATTCGAACCAAACTAAACCAATTATATATGGGTTGGTTCAGGTTGATTGGATTTCAAAAAGAAAGCTACAAAATTTTAAAGTTTTGGCATAATCAAAATCTAAATATGCAATTGTAGCTGCCACTTTAATTTATTCCTCTAAAATAGAATTTGGAATACTACAAACTTATAATTTAATCCTATAAAAGACTAAAATAAAATATGAAGTAGCAACATAATTTGGAATAACATCGTGCAATAACAACTTAAATTAAAATACAAAACACACAACAGTAACAATAAATTAAAGCAATAGGCTACTATAACAGTCCAAAGTAGGCAAGTGAAATAAATAAATAATTAGAAATTATAAACTGGATTTATTTCCAACTTAAATAGATCAAATTAAATATATCCTTAGATTGCATTCTTTATTCGTGTCTTGCCATCAGTATTAACGTTATCACTAGTAATACGTAATCTAGCAATTTCTAAAAATTAAAGCACATAATCAACAATAAATTTGTTTGATAATGTGATGAAATATTATAACAAAGTGAACAAAAGTGAGAGTTGGATTACAAATCAACTTTCGTACCTGCTTCAAGTTGTTGCACTTCATCCATTTGTACTCTTAAATCAATTACTTTTGGTTTTAATATCCAATTTTTGATACAAATCAAAGCTTGAACAATAGTAGAACTCAAACTACTATAAAATGATTCAAGTACGTCACCTCCTATACTAAATGCAAATTCAGATGACACTATAGATACCGGCATAGCCAATACTTCTCTAGCTAAATATGGTATCCCAATCATCATGATCATCGTCACCATCATTATCAATTAACTGATTTGTGTTCACTTGTGAACCAATTCTTGAGGGTACACTACTAAATTCACCTTAATCACGAGGAATAGGATGTTCCACCATATAATGCTCAAATAATTTCTCGAACAAGATCTTTTAATGTTATCCACACATTTATGCTCTTATCACTAACATACATCTTAGTAAAACAAAATTTAATGTATTCATAGCTACAAACAAAAGATGTTTATAACATTACTATCTTAATACTTGTTAAACTTCACTTGCATATTTGTTGTCACTGTCCTGATTTTTTCATCCTCACTATTAGTCAATTTCTTTAATGACTTCTGAATGTCACACAATGTTTTGGACCAAAATTCATCAAGTTTTGGACCAAAGTTATGTTTGGGAGACTAAAACGAGAGAGAAATAAAATGGGGGGATTGCATTCATGATTCAGCTAAAACAGAGGGACCAAAACTGCAATTAAGCTTATAAATTTCAAAGAAAATACTTTAAAAAAAGAAAAAAAAATTACATCAAATTTGAGTAGATGTGCTTGCAGCGTTTGAACAATGTTTCCTAGTATGACCAGATACCCAACATAATTCATATTTTCTTGGTAATCTTTATGTAGTGTCCATTTCTGTTCTAACATGTTTGCTCTTTGGGCGGCCTTTCTTGACTCTCTGTATTAGTGGATTGTGACACACCTTAACACCTTCATATTCTGGCCAATATCCTTTGTTTGGTATGGGTGGGAACGCTTCGTCATAGACTTTTAGAACCGTTTCTACCTTGTACACATCAGGTATAAGGCTCTAATAATCATATTTTATGCTAGAACATGCTGATATGACATGTGAACAAGTCATGTGTTTAGCTTGATATTTTCCACAATCGCATCACTAGTTAGGAAGGTTTACACTGAAGCGACCAATTGGTCGCCTTTCCCTTGGAACTACTTCCTCGTGGACCATGAAAGTATGGTTGTTCCGATCAAAACTATCCACTCTATGACTATTGGATTTAAATATTTTCAATTTCATAAAATTTATGCAAATTTCTGCGTATACTTGACCATAAGCTAAAATTGATGCGTTTCGTTTTCCCATGGTAGAAAACAGGGTCCTTGTTTTAAAATAAGTTGATGGGACCAAATTAGTTATGAGAAAGTTGTGTGTGCCTTTTAATATTGAGTTGATCGACTCCACAAGGTTGGTTGTCATCTGACCCCAACGGTTACATCCATCGAATGCTTGAATCCAATCTTTTCAAGTTATGTTATCTAACCATTTCAAAGTCTTCGGGTTTTCTAACCCGATTTCTCTGCGGTAGTATCGAAATATCCTCTCATTTATCGAGTAACCTGTATTGAAATAGTAGACAAAGAATTATTACACTAATTATATAAATTAAAAATTAAATTATTAAAACTTACACTAATTATAAAAATTAAGAATGAAATTATTACCCATAGAAATAAAAAATTTCTTCAAAGCATTGTCCTTAAATTCCCTTGCAAACTTTTGTGAAATATGTCGGATGCAGAACATATGCTTTGACGGAGGATCTTACCACCCATTATTCATATTATTATAAGCACTCTTAATGGATTCGTGTCTATCAGAAATCAAACAAATGTTGGCTTGTGGAGTCAAGTATTTTCTCAAATTTCTCAAAAAGAAACTTCAACCCTCTTTTGTCTCACCTTCCACAAGAGCATAAGCAATAAGAATTACATTGTCGTTCCCATCATGTGCAACTGCTACCGATAGAGTTCTCTTGTACTTATCGTACAACCAAGTCCCATCAACTTGTACTATTAGTTTGCAGAATTTAAACGCAAATATGCATGGAACGAAAGCCTAAGATTCCAAAACAAGTTTGTGCCCAATTTTATTATTATTATATTTTGTTTTGCTAAAGTGGATGTGCCAAAAATTATTATATTTAAAAGTATATTATAAATTATATATATTATATTATAATTTTCAAAATAAATAAATAAATAAAATAAAAATTGGATAATAATAACAATTAAATGAAAAGAAATTTATATTGCTAACATGAAAATTAAAATACATGAAATTTGGAAAAATAAAAGATTTCAAATTTATATCAATGATGTCCACCTAAATGACCCCCAGTCCCACATATCATGGACATCATTGATATAAATTTGAAATCTTTTATTTTTCCAAATTTCATGTATTTTAATTTTCATGTCAGCAATATAAATTTCTTTTCATTTAATTGTTATTATTATTTAATTTTTATTTTATTTATTTATTTTGAAAATTATAATATAATATATATAATTTATAATATAATTTTAAATATAATAATTTTTTATTATAAGTATAATAATTATTTATTATCATAATAACAATAATAAAAATATAACATTTATTTATAATTTACTAATGTATTTTTTTAATTTATTATTACTATTTTTATTTTTTAAATCATTAAATTAATAATTTAATTTAATTATATGTATAGTAATAATTTATTATAATAATGATAATAATTAAATTATAAATTTTATTTACACATTTATTAATGTATTTAATTTTTTAAATAATAAAATTAATAATAATAAACATTTTTTCAAAAAAAAAAATCAGAAAACGTGTCATGCCTGTAGGAGGTCGCTTCCCAGGGAGAGGCTTCCTCTTCAGGAGGTCGCTTCCCCAGGGAGAGACTTCCTGTTGAGTTTAAAAAGTGTGGCATTTTAGGAAAATTTTTTCAAACAGTGACATTTTGAAAAAAATTTAAAAAAAAAAAGGATATATTGATACAAAAGTCCATTTATGAAGATTAAGTTTATTTGTTTCAGAGAAGCTTGAAATCAAACAAAATAAATATAATTTGTGGAATATACTTAAGAAACTAAAAATATTATTTCTACAAAGTCTCCGATGATAAAGATTTTGTCATGGAAACTAATGTATTCCTTAAACGATTTAAATCTCCATATTGGAACATGTGGGATAATGTAGAAGTTAGAGAAATCCAAGCACCACATGACCTACATTTAATGGAACAGTAATTAATTCCACTGGTGTTGTGGATATGTCACGTAACCTAGCTGCACAAGATCTGGATAGATACAATGAGTTGTCATCACATAATACGTGAGAGAATCTATCTGAACAAACAAGGTTGGTTCTTGATGGAGTCTCCTTGATGAATATAGTTTGCTAATGGTTCTTCGAATTAATGCTATATTAAATACCTATGAGACATGTGTGCTAAGAAATGTTTCATCTAAATCTATGGTATAGACTATGGTGATACCTTCTTTCCAATTAAGATCTTTAAATCCTTCAAAGATTCTCTATTGTGAGCTTGTGTACATATAGAGGTTAGTAGGAGCATTATTGATTTTGATCTTATATGTGACAAATGTATGAATCATCAAATAATAGAATCTCTACGAAGTGTAAAGACATATATGGAAAATATTTCTTGATAAAGGACTTAAGCCACGTAAGTGTTAGGATTCAAGATCTATAGATATAGATCCATAAAGTTGGTTGATCTTAGTCAACATACATATGATAACATCCTACTGATTTATCTAAGATACAATTTTCTATCTCATATGAAAATGATTTCATTTGTTATGGAAGTTGGAATTATCATATACATCATTACGTTATATTTGACAAAAATAATCTTCCGCTCTTGAAATTAATAAATATTAGAAGAATTTTTAAAAGTATATCTCATGATTTTTTCAACAACTGACAAAAAAAAGAATATATTATACGTGATTTGTCGGTGAATATTAAAGTAATTTTATGGTGCAACAGCTTTATGTTTATGCAATTTTACTTTTGGAGCAGAGTTGTTGATGTTTGGGAAGAGCAAAAGGAAAGACAAAAGCTCACTACAAGAAATTTTCCATTTGTACTTAGATTTGAGCTGGACTATATGACAGAAGGAGTAGGCTGAGCTTGGGGGAGGATGAGCGACGATCTCTTTGGACAGGTGTTGTACATTCAAACACTCCAAAGTTTAAATTATGTATTTGAGTTAGGCAGGTGAGAGATCTATCAAAATAGAATGCGCGCCTTTCTCCAAAGTTTTTTTTTTGCATGAAAACCAATTATGTCCAAGTTTTGTGGTAGATTGAGAAGAAAATTGAGGTCCAGTGATTGAAACCTTAGAGAATTATATTTCGTATCATTATGTCACTTTGTAATCAAGAATCATGCAATGTATAGAAAAACATGCTGGTTTTGGGTCTTTGTTCTTACTTTGTTTAGTTATATTTAAGGAAAATGATGTAGTAGTTCAATCGCATAAAGAGTTGGTAGACATATTTCTTCTACTGTTACACTACTAACTTGTTGCTAATTTTATTTTTATCAATTTATTTTTTATCTTTAATTTAGAAAGTTGGACCAATCTAGTTGGAGCTGATTGTAAGCTATTAAGCACATACTCAAATACGGACATTCGATACAACATAAATATAGACACAGACACGTCGACACTCTTAATATAAAAAATATATATAGTCTGACACTAATTTGGTTATAATTAAATGAAACTAGATTATGGTCCTGTGCAGATATTAATTAATTAATTTTATAAATTTTATAAGTAATATTTTATGTATTATAAATATAGTTATTTTATAATATTAATATATTGATTTGTAATAATTAAATATAATTAGGAAAATTAAAATGAGAGAAAATCATGTTTATCACAATCATCTAATTTAATTTTTAAAATATTTTATAAAATTCGTATGATAATTTATTATATAGGATAATTATTTGAATCATTGTACTTTGATTGTTAATTTATTTTTCAACATATAATGGTACTTGTATTTATTTGATTAAATAAAATGTAAAACACAAACCCAAAAATAAGATGTAAAAATTTTAAAATATGATTGACTATTTAATATTTTTTATTTTAAAAAACTATTAATGTTGAACTATATTGTAGCGTAGTCTAAA
>JBBPBT010000881.1:2381046-2412538 GCA_037974875.1 Cicer bijugum | reverse complement strand
ATAAGTTTTATAAGTAATATTTTATGTATTATAAATATAGTTATCTTATAATATTACTTTATTGATTTGTAATAGTTGAATATGATTAGAAAAATTAAAATGAGAGAAAATTATGTTTATCACAATAATTTATAAATTTATTATAAAATAACTTATAAAATAATTTGATAGTAATATAAATTATAAATTATTATCAAATTGTAAAATAATTTATAAATATAAATTTATTATAAATAATTGTAAAATAATTTTATAATTTTATAAGTTTTATAAGTAATATTTTATATATTATTAATATAGTTATCTTATAATAAATTATTAATTTATTATAAATAATTGTAAAATAATTTTATAATTTATAAATTTATTATAATATAATATTATCAAATAAATTTTGGATGTATTAAAGAAATTGTGGAAGGAAGATGAGAAATGTGAGTTAAAGAGATTAAAGAATTTGGTGAAGGAGGAAGATTAAAAGAGATTAGACATTGCATGATTGAGAGGGGGGAAAAGAGGAGAGGTCCACATCAGCTTTTTGGCTGATGTGGAAAATATTTGTATAGGTGGATGAAATAGAATGAAGTGACATTCGGGAATGACGTGACATTCGGGGGTCTGTTTTAAATATATATAATAGATATAAACAGTATTTATAAAAGATATAAATAAAGTATCCAAATATATATGTGTGCATTTAAATTGAGCTATTTGTTTTGGTATAATAAATTCTAAAACAAGAAATGATAGTTTTTAATCTCCATTCATCTATCTATTATGGAAAAGCTAAACAACATATAGGTAAATTTAATGTCTTTAACCTTCCATTGATTGCTATTATTGCTTTGACATATTTTTAATATTCTAAGATGTAATTGAGAGGGTCTAAGATGTATGAACCAAAAAAAATTAAAATTTGAGATATTTGTTTGAATTATCGGACAAGTGTCATACGAATGTCGAACACTGACGTGTGTCGGACACGATGACATTATTATTCTCAAAGGTACATGTTGTTTATTGATTGTAAGTATATCTTCGATTTACTAGCCTTTTGTTTAACTAGTACTCCAAATAGCTCAATTACCCTATTTTATCCTATATTTGGTCTCTATTTTAGAAAAGTTAATGTTGGATACAAGTCCATATAGTTATTTATGTACGAAAAATATGCTAATGATTTGTTGCTGTAATTCAATGTATTTTTTTCTTCATTTTACTACATTTTTTTCTTCATTTTATTTTACATTCTTTTTCTTTAGTATTTACTATTTTCTATATTTGTTGCGGATAACGAAATGACATTCTTAAAGAAATAACTATTAAGTTCTAATTCAACTGACAAATGTCGATATTGTTAAGTTGTCTCGAATTCAAACTTGAAACCTCACAATTGTGTGACTTAATTATAATGGAATTCAAACCCGAAGTCTAAAAAAAAATAAATAAATAAATAAATAAAATTTACATGTGCTTATTAATTTCAATATAATGTCTTGTTGCAGGAACAAATTAATAATAACATCATTGTGCCATTATCCAGATGATCTCCCACTTGGAAGATCAATTTTATTGCATTCTTATATCTTGTTGAAGTGTATTATATATTACCCTTAATGTGATTCAATATGCTAACTATTAAGCGGTCTACAATTTAGGGATCTTGTTCTAATATTAAAAATTGACCTATTACATGTATCATTGGACTATTGTAAGTCCTCTAATAATTTAAAAACGTTATAATATATAATTAATATTTTGGACTTTTCAAATTTTGAAACCTTGTATGGTAATCCAACCTACACGAACTATGGATTGACTCACGTATCAATCGTATAGTTATGTAAATAAAGTGACAAATTTAAATTAAAACCTTGATTACTTGAAATTAAGCTTTTTTTAATATAAATTTAAGCATTGAACACACACCTATAGGAAATTGATAAGGGAAATAATTAAAGAGAGTTGAAAGATGGGTATATATTATTGTATTAATTTATGTGCATCATGTCTACATTTATGGACAATTTTTAATCCTCACCACAATATTTCTTTCAATCATCTTGTATCCCATATATATATATATATACAAAAACAAAGAGGATGATTATCACTATACAAAACCGTTCAATATATATATAGATACCAACATAATTTCTTAACTGGTATTTGTCATCAGTTTGTTGATCCACTGCTTCACCCTTTAATTTATATGTACAATTCCTTTGAATCAAGAACAATAAGCAACAGAAGGAACATGGCAATCAAATCCAACTACTCTAACCTTAGCCGATTTAACTCCAAACTTCATTCTAACACACCCTCCTTTTCGCAACGGCGAAGATGGAGACGATAAACTCGATGATGTAGAAGAAGAAGATGATGAATCTTCAAATGTTGATTGAGGAATAATGCGTTTCTCACATCCAAATTGTTTATCTTGGATCAAAGGATTAGAAGTTCTAACAGGAGGAGATCCAAGAAAATAAGGTGGTGAGAATGAAACATGTTGGTTTTGAATGATGTCAAAAAGTTCTGTCCCTTCTACATTGGAATCATCACATTCACACCCTTCATTTTGTTGGCAAAATTTCCATCTTAATTGCCTTGTTGGAATTGGTTTAGGACAAAAGAAAGTACCCTCTTGATCTAAATTATTAACATCTTCAGGTGTTTCTAAAGAATTGTGTTCAAGAAAATAATAATGATTCATCTTTGGAACAATTTTGGTTCCTTAGGTGATGTAACACTTTGAAAAAACATCTAAGAGTTTTTTCTGGGACGTCTTACAATGTTTGACGTATTCAATTAATCACCAAATCCAAGTCTTATAGTTTTAATTTTTTTGTTATTATTGGACTTGATTAAATGAATTTCAAGTATAGATAGGTTATCTTACAACTCAACAATTTTTTTGAGTCAATTAGATTAACACAACACGTAATAGCTTGCGTATATGGTCTTGTGCGGAAAAATAGCTTTTTTTCCAAAAGTTTATCCCAATTCTCGTTATCCAAAATTAGAAGATAACTAGTGGTTATAAGAAAAAATTCCAGATCAGAAGGTATATATATCTAGAATGAAAGAGAGCTTCTTCTTACGTGCCCAAAGGAAAGGATGCTATCATTAAAAATGTAGTTCAAAAAGTATTAAGCTAGCAATCTATATCACACTCATTTATGTCTCCAACCACTAGATAAGTCTATTATTACCTTTGTTTTAAGATAGCTACTTATATCCTCTACTGTTGCAAAATTAAATCAAGTAGTAACTTTGGGAAGCAACTTGAATTACCTTGCTTAATTAAAGAGAGAGATTACAACTCATTACAATATAAGTCCCAAATTATATGTAAATTAAGATTTTAGTTACAGGAAACTCTTGATGACAACATATTTAAAAACTCACGATGTTTGGAGTTTTGTGGGTCTTAGATTACAACAAAGAGCCAATGAACCTGCTCAGAGAAGGAACCAGTGGGCCCTTACCATATAAATCAAGGAATATATTATTCAATTTTTGTCATCACTAGTACTACTTACTAAGGTGCAATTTTAATACACACTAGCCCTATTTACTTTGGTGCAACATCAACACATACTAGCACTATTCAATTATCCTCATCGGGATAAGGTGGACCATCAACAACTAGAATCACCCTTTGATCCATCATCATCACTACTAACCATGAAATGCATAAAAATACTCCGACTCTTTCACATCAACTATAAAGTAAATGAAGTTATGAAAAAACTACTTTAATACTCATTAAATACTAATAATTTTTCAACATTTTTTCACAGAGCATACTCATTACACATTACCATCAATAAAATTCATAACACATAGTAAATACATATATTATCAGTTATGAATACATAATTACATGAAATGAATTTATCGTAGATTTTAAAACATCAATCGCACAAATAAATTCCTACATGCAAACTAAAAACTTGGAAGAAGTTATTACCTCACAAGCGTTCCAAATTACAATTGATGTTGCAAACTAAGTTGTTTTGAAATTTCGCAAATGCTAAAACTGCCCGTTTTATTTAAAATCTGTAAAATTTTCTGTTTGCGATTTCAACTATTTTTACCCCGAGACAATTAAAAATATTTCACTAAGGAAAATATAATTTTGATACTTAAATTCATATAATTAAATTGAAGCCGACATAATCTGCAACACGTTCAGTACCAAATACATTAAAATTACATAAATTAGGGTGAAATATCTACGGGTCTTACACTAATAGAGGAGTACTTGTTGATAAAACCCCAAAAGAAGTAAGAAGCCTAATTGAGAACACAATCATTAACTCTCTGTAGTTCACTACCAGAAGCAATTCAGTTGTGCCGACAAAAGGACTCAATGAAATACAAGCCACTAAATATAAGAACTTAGAGAGCAAGCTTGAAGAACTTACCTCATTGGTAAAAAGGTTGGCAGCAATTAAGACTCAAACAATAAGAGCTAACGAAATTTCACTTATACAGAGCATCCTCCATATTCACGTCTTATGTTATAGGACAATTATATTGTTGAAACTTTTCATGCCTATGTAGCAAACATATTTAATAACACTTTTCATCTGTCCTCTAACAAGAACAACCTTAATTGGAGAGACCATCTAAACATGAGATGGAGAAATGGGAATACCTTTGCACAACAGTCCAGACCAGAATATCAAAATATTAATGCATCCCATTAATGACTATTCATCATATGCATATTTTTCATTGTTTTTAATCTTAATTATCTTTTATTCATTAGTTAATTTAAGGAGTTATTTGATATATTTTGTTAATTTTATTTCTTTACTTTAATGAACTGTTTATGTTCTTATTTCCATGATTAACTAGAGATTTTTCAGAGTTTTGCGTTGTTACTTATTTTAAATGCAATGCTGAATTTTGATGAGAAATCAACATGACCTATGTGGAGTATTGCAGCCATATCTGGAGTTGTAGATATTCAATTGGAGTCAAACCAAATGAAAATGAAAGCTACGATCCATAGCTACATCTTTTATGCAGACCCTGAAACCAAATTCGGATTTAAAAGAGAAGCAAAATGCACTACATGCCAGACAGCAGATGTTGTGCGCTTGAAGTGTGATTGAAGCACATTGTGCCATATCTTTTGTATCTCTTTCATGAGTAACTAAACCCTATTTGTTAGGGATGAGTGTAACAAGATGAAACCCTTATTTTTCTAATTTTATTTCTAGTTATATGAATGAGTTTATTGAATTATTTTTCTCATCTCTGTGCTTAATACTTTTTATTGTTTGATCAACATTAAAATGTTCTATGATATGTATTTTGAAATGGAATTAGACTTTACGAATGTTTGAGATGAGAAATTAAAGAATTTGTAGTCTATTGATAGATGTTGGTCATGAAACCAATTAAATTAATTGCAAAGGCAATAATTTAACAAGAGAATTCTTGTACAGTAATGTTTAATTCTAATCTTAAATCTACTAAGGAATTAGGAGTTACTTTGAAATTATAGGTTTTGTCGCTAAGATATTAGGGCAAGAATAATAAAGAGAATTCGGTAATAATTCAATATAGAAATTCAGTAATTAGGTTCAAATTAGACACCAAGGTTGGATTCGAAGTGAAACTCATCCCTAACATTTTTCTTATTATGAAGGATCAATTTTATTATTTTTGTTAATTTTAAATATTATTTCAATCAATTTGAGAACCTTTTGCTCAATTGTAGTAATTAAATATAATTCAATAGTAAAACACAATCCTCGAGTTCGACACTCGGTACTACTGTTTTATTATTACTTACAACGATTCAGTACACTTGCTGAAACGCTATCAAGTTTTTGGCGCTATTGTCGAGGATTGCTATATCACTATTGAATTTAATTTATTTACTTATTTGAAACTTTTTGCTCTGCAATAAAATTTTTGCTTTTGTTTTATTTTTAATTAAAAAAATAAGAAATTATTTTTAAAACTCTCTAATTTCTACTAAAATATTTATATTTATTTATTTTAAAATTGTTCATTACTCACAATTTGTCTAACCTTGTATGCGAGGCCAGTCCTCAACAGAACTTTTCTTTGATCTAGAAATCAAAAAAACTGCGAAAGCAAATCGAAAAGAGGTTCTTGAAAGGAGACAAAGCGAAAGACAAATAGTAGTGGTAGAAGCGGATTTGATGAATTTCTTCATATTTAATGAAATGGTTGATCCACCACCACCTGAGCGTATCCTCGACGAGTATAGGAATCAAAATAGAAACTGTGCTCGATTGGCTATCCATAACACACCAGTTACAATTAACAAGTTTAAAGTGAGCCCCGCTCTAGTTCGAGAGTTGAAGGAGATTAGTGTTTCTAGTAAATATAATGAAGACGCCAATAGACACCTCACGAACTTCTTTGATTTATGTGAAACAATGAAAGTGGATGGTTGTTTTGAAGAAGGCAAGATGTTGATACTATTTCCATTTTCATTGAAACATTATGCTAAAGAGTGGCTTAATTCCTATCCTACTGATAGCATCACCACATGGGATGACCTTGGAGATGAGTTCTTGGAACAATACTTTCCCCCAGATGTGTTCGTTAGAAAAAGGCAAGAGATTTCAAGTTACAAACAGAAAGAAGGAGATCCTCTTCGTGACACTTACAGGCGATTCAAGATTTTACTAGCAGGATGCCACAATCATGTTTATGATGACACTTCTCAAATGCAAATATTTTGTAATGGTTTGAAGTCTAGCACTAGAATTATGTTAGATGTCACAACAGGTAGTTCTTTGAATTACAAGATCGCATCAGAAGCACGTAAAATTATTGAAATCATGGCATCAAATGAAAAAATGTGTTGTTGTATGACAGAGGTGGTGGGTTAACAAGTGGTATATTGGAATTGAATGTTATGGATATTGGGTTGGCTCCAGACAGTTTGCTCTCAAAACAGATAGAAGATGTTATCACCGCTGAGATAAAGAAGGGGATGACAGCTCTAAATATACAACCCCAAGTGACCCATATCAAATTATTGAAACATACTAGTTGTGACTTTTGTTGGGGAGCACATAAAAATGGAGCTTGTGAAACACCATATGAAGATGATACATAAGAACTAGAATAGGTGAACTTTATGGCTAACAATGGCAAGCACAATAGTCACTACTCTAGTACGTACAATCCGGGTTGGAGAAATCATCCAAATTTTTCATGGTAATATCAACAAGGTGGATCTCAAGGTCAACAAGGAGCTCAACCAAATCAAGCCCCACCTCAAAAACCTGTTTGGGAGAGTGCTATTGAGAAGTTAGTAACAAGCACAAGTTCTTTCATTGAAGAGCCATCCATAAAGAATCTGGAAACCCAAGTGGGTCAACTTGCTCAACAAATAGCACAAAGAGCGCCCAAAAATTTTCCTAGTGACAGTTTCGAATCCACGAAATAATGTCAACACTGTGACAACAAGGAATGGCAGGGTAAGTGAACCAGTACCACCTAAAGCCAAAAAGAGTGGGAGTACTTCAACTTCGGCCCACTTAGAGGAAATGGTCACCCAGACATCAGTTTATGGAGCACACCGCTCTTGAAAAGGAGGATAAACTTGTGGTACATAAAAAGGAGACACTGCAAAAAAACCAGAAATTCGACTTATGTTCCCTCAAAGATTAAGAAAGGAAGAAACTTAAACGCAGTTCGGTAAGTTTCTTGACGTTTTTTTAAAAAATACAAATTAACATTCATTTTGCAGAAGCACTAGAGCAAATGTCGGCTTACACCAAGTTCATGAAGGATATTATGTTAAAGAAAAGAAAAATTGGTAATGAAACAGTGATGTTTACTAAAGAGTGTAGTGCTATTCTACAGAGGAAGCTACCACCTAAGCTCAAGGATCCTGGAAGCTTTTCTATTCCTTGCGCTATTAGGGATAGAACTTTTGGGAAAGCCCTATGTGATATTGGGGCTAGTGTAAGTCTTATGCCCTTTTCCATATACAAAAGGTTAGGCATTGGAAGAGTCAAAAACACAACTGATATTACAGTTTGTGGATCGTTCAATGAAACACCCATATGGGGTAGTGGAAGATGTGTTAGTCAAAGTAGATAAGTTCATTTTCCTGTGGATTGGTGGTACTAGACATGGGGGAAGACAATGATATCTCATTGATCTTGGGGAGACCATTTCTAGCAACAGAAAGAGTTATGATTGATGTGACGGATGGCACCTTAACCTTTAAGGTAAATAAGGAAACAGTTGCATTCAATATTCTAAAAGCCATGGAGCATTCAAACAAAAGAGAAGGGTGCAATCGAATTGAGATTTTCAATTCAATAGTTGATGAATAAGTTGAACATCAAGGACCCATTATGTCGTTAGAAAGAGTGTTCTGCCTACCCAAGATATTGCTAAAGATAGTGAAGATCGAAGAGTAAAAGATGTTTTACTCATGTTAAAAGCATCACCATCCCACTCCCTCTGCTTCCATACTACATGGGAGGAGTTGAAAGAGAATGAAGACGAATAGGTAGAGAACAAGAAAGAGACCCCATTGGTTGATCTCAAGCAATTGTCACCTCACTTGAAATATGTATCCCTTAGTGAGAAAAAATGATATGTTCTTTGTGTCATATAATACACCTTGACAATGATTGGGGCGTCAAGCTAATGTCTTTAAAGAACCGCTTTGTGGGAGGCAACTATGAAGAATTGGAACAACTTGAAGCTAGTCTTAAACTATTTGTTTCAGATTTTGAAATATAATTTATATTTCTTTGCTCATATCATTGCTCAATTCGATGAGTTTCACTAATGCGTGCACTGTTGATTACTCCTTGGTTGTCAGTCTCACTTGCCAATTTTAAAATAAAATTAAAAAAAAACTAAATAAACTTTATAGTGGAATTTTTGGCATCATTTAGATAGTTCATACTCTTTCTAATTATCTTAGATGTGACCTTTTGAGTCTAAACACTTTAATTCTTTGTTGTGTGATTATTCAGACATGTGTTATCCCTTTAGATCTTGCACTAAATATAACTTGAATCACTTGTAATTTATGCATACATTGAGGAAACTTTCTTTGGTCGTTTGAGCCTTTCTAACTACCCTATGAAAATTTTATCATTTGCTAGCCCCTTCGAGTTTTGCCCTTTTATTTTGATTACTAGCCACATTACAAGCCAAAGACCTGACTTTAATTAAATCCCTTACTTGGAGTTAGTTAGAAAAAATATATATTGTCTTGATAAAGTTTTAAGTTTAGGGTTGCTCATGGGATGACAACCTTTTAAGTTTGGGGTGGTGATTCTCACAAAAAGACGGAAAAAAAAGAAGAAAAAGAAAAAATAAAAAAAAAACAAAAAGAAAAAAATAATAAATAAAAAATAATCACTTTGTGTACTTTGATAACTAATATCTTCTTGGTTGTGTTGTCAATGTTTTGGAATCTCCACAATGAAAAAGGTGAAGAAAAATAAAAGTGGTAAAATAATTTGAAAATGTATGCCTAACTCCAAGTAGTAAAGCCTACTATCCCAAAATGTCATACATTTACCTAAGTCCCATTACAACTCCGAAAGTCCTCCAAAATTGTATGTGTTTGCTGCATTGTGATTGCGAACTAAAATTTTTTCAAGACTATGATAGTGTGATGCATGTTCTAGGATTTGAGTGATAAATTAATAACTCTTGTTAAACATTTGAGAGAAATTTTGGTGAGATTGTGTGAAGAGATAGTTGAACTTGATGAATGAATGCTAAAGGATACAAATTGTGTTGTTTTTTATAAGCAACCATGGAGCATGATGAATGTTTTGTAGTTTCTAGAACTTTGACAATTGAGTTTGATTTGATTTAACAAACTGAGTTTAAGTTTAACTTTAACTGTATCAAATCTGAAATTAATTATTGCTTGGGGACAAGCAATAGATTAAGTTTGGGGTTGTGATGACTCTTCATCATATGCATATTTTTCATTGTTTTTAGTCTTATTTATCTTTTATTCATTAGTTAATTTAAGGAGTTATTTGATATATTATGTTAATTTTATTTATTTTCTTTAATGAAAAGTTTATGTTCTTATTTCCTTGATTAAGTACAGATTTTTTGGAGTTTTACGTTGTTACTTTTTTTAAATGCAGTGTTGAATTGTGGTGAGAAAACAACATGACATGTGTGGAGTATTGCAGCCATATCTAGAGTTGTAGATGTCGGATTGGAGTTAAACCAAATGCAAATGAAAGCAACAATCCATAGCTACAACTTCTATGAAGACCCCATAATCAAATTTGGACTCAAAAGAGAAGAAAAATGCACTACACGCCAGGCAAAAGATGTTGTGCTCTTGAAGTGCGCCTGAAGTGCATCTCGCCTTAAATCCACTGCCAATCCGCGCTTGAAGCATGCGACGTGCAGCCAAACACATTAAAACCCTTTTTTCACTTTTTAGGAATATTTT
Organism: Cicer bijugum; assembly: GCA_037974875.1. Lineage (NCBI taxonomy): Eukaryota > Viridiplantae > Streptophyta > Magnoliopsida > Fabales > Fabaceae > Cicer > Cicer bijugum. Next base: position 2,402,079 of record JBBPBT010000881.1, on the reverse strand, counting down.
TTACTGTTGGGAAGTTGGAAGACATGTGCCCTAGCAGAGAAAGTCAAAGACTGTCGTTTTAACGCCATTGGAGCAGTTTTTTTTATCAAGAATCATTCATGAATAATTCTTGTAATTCTTATTTAATCCCTATCTTTTGTATCTCTGTCATGAGTAACTAAACCTTATTTTTTAGGGATGAGATTAACAAGATGACACTCTTTTTTTTTTTTATTTGATTTCTAGTTAAATAAATGAGTTTATTGAATTAGTTTTTCCATCTATGTGCTTAATGTTTTTTATTGCTTGATTAACATTAAAATGTTCTACGATTTGTATTTTAAAACGGAAATAGACTTTACGAATTCTTGAGATGAAAAATTCATGAATTTGTAATCTAGGAATTGATACAGGTCATGTATGGTAATGCTTAATTCTAATCTTAAATCTACTAAGGAATTAGGGGTTACTTTGGAATTAAAGGGTTTGTCATTAAGACATTAGGGTAAGAATAATAAAGATAATTCAGTAATTAGGATCAAATTAGACACTAAGGTTGGATTCGAAGTGAAATTCATCCCTGACATTTTTCTTATTGTAAATGATCAATTTTATTATTTTTGTTAATTTTAAATTTTATTTCAATCAATTTGAGAACCTTTTGTTCAATTGTAGTAATTAAATATAATTCAATAGTAAAACGCAATCCTTGAGTTCGACACTCGGTACTACCGTTTTATTATTACTTGCAACGATTCAATACATTTGCTGAAACGCTATCACCCATAGTGCGATTCTCCTCACCTCTAATAAAGTTGTTGTTGCCCCCACAAAGTCTTGAGATTGTAAGTGGAAAAAAATATGATAGTGTCTAGCGGCCTATACCACTTCCATTTCCTTAAAGGAATGTGAAAACAGAGAATAGCAATGAGGAATATAAGGATAAGGAAATCTTAGAGACATTCAGAAAAGTTGGAGTCAATGTGTTCTATCTTGAAGCAATTAAGCAAAATCTAAGTTATGCCAAATTCCTTAAAGAGTTGTGCACACACAAAAGGAGATTGAAAAGAAATGAAAAGATCAACATGAGTCGAAATATTTATGTACTCTACAGACTATAAAGCGTCAAAAGTGCAAGAAATTCTAGCGGGGCACGTATAGTCCTATTCAAGTTGTGCTTGAAAAATGCAAGAACTAAAATTGATGTTTATGTTGAGATACAGTTTATGGAATTTGGGGATAGAATTGTTAAATTTAACATTTTTGATGCAATGAAACACCCCATGAAAAGTATCCTTTTTTCCAAATAGAGTTACTTGATGATTTGGTTGATGATTCTTTTTTTTTTTGTCAAGCTTTGATGATACATACACCTGCCACGTTTGCACTAATGTTTATCTATGTTTTGTATGTGTCAATTTTGTTGAGTTTGAAGTTGCTTTACATAGTGATGATATTCATTCAGATGTTACTGACTCCATGATTGTACCTATTGATATTGAAGTAGAAATGTCAATCACAAGAAAATGGGGGGTTCAGAGAGTGATAAATAACTGGAGATAAGAGATAGAAAGATCACACACAAAAAATATATTGGTTCATCAAACTTGGCCTAGTCCAGTCCTCATAATCGTGAGATTTTCACTATGTGCTTCAGAATCAAGAATGTTCTCCTTGACACCTTTTCTCTTGATCACAATTGGATCAATTACAATCTTCACCTTTCAACCTAGAAAGGATTTTTACAATCCCTTTTCAGCCTTGAAAGAATTTTTACAAACACAATCAATCTAACATAAAAGATAGACTTGAGTTACAAAAGATGTGTATGATAAAAGTGTTTGGGATCTTTGAAACTTTTCAACACTTGTTTGAGATAAATAAAGCCAAACTGAGTAAATGATAATCCAATGATATAGTGAAGAGAGTTGCAGTTTTCTTGAAGAGTTTTTTACTTGTTATTACTTGAACAAGTGTTGGTTGATTTGTAAATTGAACTCTTACATTCATCTTCAAATTGATCTTCAATTTATAGACGATAAAAGGCTTTGAATATTCATTTTAAAATGAATATAGTCTTTGGGCACACATCCCAAGTGTTAGATATATTTTAAAGCAATTAATCATGTGTTTATATTGTTGTCTAGAATGTTCTTGACAATTGAAGAACGTTCTTGCTTTTGGGTTTGATGGAAAATATAAATGAGTGAGTGAGTGAGCTGTGAAATGTTAGTAGGTATTATTTCCAATCAAAATTATGCAGAGCTTTCTGTAGAATATTGTAAGTACAATGCACATGTGTCCTTGCACACAACTCATCAATTTGGAGATCAATCTTTAGATTGTTTTCCTCATTTGGGCATTCATCCTGAGTTCTAGGATTTCCCATTAATTAGAGCAGTCTTGATACTGTTTAAATTGTCGTTTGGACTATGGAAAATTATCTGTTTTAATTTTTCCCTTAAAAGAGAATTGCCAGAATGTTCTTTTGTAAAACAACAATATTCTTTGTTTTTGTTTGTATGAGTGTTGGATTTTGACAGCTGTTGTGTGTCATGTTTTTCTACTCTATACGTGTGTTATTTTTTGCCAAGATAGAAAGTTGGTATTTTTGTTCTTTTTGGATTTGAGCAGTGTTGATAATCTTGAAATTGTGGTTTGGACTGTGAAAAATTATATGTTTTAATTCTTCCCTTAAAAGAGAATAACCAGAATGTTCTTTTGTAAAACAAGAACATTCTTTGTTTCTGTTTTGTATGAGTGTTGGCTCTTGACAACTGTTGTGTGTCATTCTTTTCTACTCTTTACGTGTGTTACTTTTATCAGAGATGTAGTGTTGGTATTTAAGTTCTTGATGTAATTTTTAATCATAAATATGAAGATTTATCTTGTTGTTTGTTCTTGATATTTTGCTTTGCCTTTGTTGATCCTCATTAAATGAATATGTCCAAAAAAATCTTGTGTAGATTATTATATTCCTCTATAATGAATATTGATGATTCGTAGTGTAGATAGATGTACTTTCGTAACTCAAATCGATCTTAAATGACAACAGACTTTGTTCTTTGTAAACCAGAAAGTTCATGTATTAAAGTTATGAAAACAAAAACGTTATTTGTTTGTGTTTGGAGTGATTTTTTGGATTTTGAACTTCTGACAACTGTTGTGTGAGAAGCTTTTCAGTAATGTATGTGTGTTAGTGATGCAGTGACTTTATCATTTATGTCCAGGTTGTACTTGCTTATCTTAGCCATCAATCTAGAGATTGATCTTTCTTGATAGATTATGAAGCATAACTTTTTCCCTTGATCTTTGGAGAGATTCTTTTAATGAAACGATCCTTGTAAATAAAAGAATCAGCCTTTTCTTTAAGAATTTGATCATTCTTGTTATCCAGGAAATGTGGAGAACTTTCTTCGTTTTACAGAATTTTGTCAAGAACGTTCTTCATTTCTCCAATTGTACTTGATTCTTTTTAATATGATATTGCCATCATTTTTTATGCACTTTGATGAAGTGGGTAGTATCTTGCTGGTTCCCTTATACAATTCATGTTCCTTAAATAAAACTCAAGTGCAATCATTAGTAGATCACCATTCATACAACTTAATCATTTATTTCATAAGGTTAGTTGTCATTAAAACATACATGAAAAAGGTTTTTTTCTTCCACATATATTGTTGGAACCAAGTTGGTTTTACATTTAGAGTTTTGATGTTAACAAAAGTATTTTATGAAAATAATATATTTGACTTCAAAGAGTGTGAAAGAAGATTCATGTAATTGAAGAAAAACTAAAATAAGATTTGATTTCAAATTATAATTGATGAAAATCTAAAATAAGATTTGATTCAAAATTATAATTGATGAAAATCTAAAATAATATTTTATTCAAATTTATAAGTGAAGAAAATCTAAAATAAGATTTGATTCAAATCTATAATTGATGAAAATCTAAAATAAGATTTGATTCATATTTATAATTAAAGAAAATCTTTGACCAAGTTGAAAAGAATATATGGTTCAGATTTGAAGAATATTTGATCAACATTAAATGAAGATTTGAAGAATATTTGATATACATTTAATGAAGATTTGAAGAATATTTGATTAAAATTTAATCAAAATTTGAAGAATATTTGATCAATATTTAATCAAGATTTGAAGAATATTTGATCAACATTTAATCAAGATTTGAAGAATATTTTATCAACATTTAATGAAAATTTGAAGAATATTTGGTAATTATTTAATGAAGGTTTGAAGAAGATTTTATCATAAATTGAATAAGAGTTTATTTAAAGATTTACAAATTCAATTTACACAAAATAGGAACAGAATCAATCTGAAGAATTTACAAACTCAATCTACACAAAATAGGAACAAGATCAATCTAAAGAATTTGCAAACTCGACCTGAACAAGATATTATTCAGAATTAAAGAAGAACTAAATTGAAACCCAAATTTTCACTATAAATAGACACTCAAGGCTGGAGGATAAAAGCATCGAAAGCATAAAAGAGTAAAAGAACTCAAGCTCAAAGTTCTCCATTCATCTTAGAGTTAGTTCAAAGAGAGAAATACTTGTTCAGGTTAGGAATATTTTATGAGTGTTATTTTCTTATAGTGTGAGAGTTATTATTTTCATCAGCTTTGTTAGAAGCAACTACTCAAGTTCCAATCTTTTGTATCCAGCAGGTAGTTGTTTAGTTCATTCTTCAATTTGGGGTTGTCAGATTGTTAGGAGAAGACTTGGCTTGTAGGGTCAAGGTGGTAAGTTATTCAAAAGTCTATGGTGCTAAGGCTGTTTGGGAAGAATTGACTTGTAAGGTCAAGGTGGTTAGTTCCTCAAACATCTGGGGTTGTGAGGTTGTTTGGAAAGACTGGCTTGGAGGGTCAGGTGCTTTGTAATTCAAGGTATTGGAATTGATGGATTAAAGCCTTAAAAATGAAGGGACTAAATGTAGCCAAGTAAGTGGTGAACCAGGATAAAGCTATGTGTCAAATTATTTATGTTTTCCTTCTTTACCGCTTTAAAAATTATGCAACATTCCTCAAATTAGAAAAAGTTATCAACTTTAGCCAACACAATTCAACCCCCTTCTCGTGTTTGCACCTTCAGATATTTCTACTAACATAATTTATATAGATTTAGCCTCATCCACCAAGGTATTACCCTGCATTGAGAAACTATCATCAAATGAGTTCAAACCACTTATAGAGTACTTGAAATATGCATATCTAGAGAAAAGTGAGAAGTTGCATATGAATATTTGTGCAACACTTGAAGCTGAATAAGAAAGAAAGTTTTTGGAAATATTGAAGAAACACAAGAAAGCTATTGGATGGAGCTTAGTTGACATTTTTGGTATTAGCCTCATATGTTTGCATAGGATACTACTTGAGAAACGGGTAAAATTGTTCCAACAACCATAAAGGATACTTAACCCCTTGACCTTAGATGTTTTGAAGAAGGAGGTGACCGAGCTTTAAGCTAGCATTATATATCTCATATTTTTGTTTATTGATCATATTTCATCTGCTCGTAGTGTAGAAAGGGCCTCCACCAAAACCACCAGACATAGCTCTACGAGGTAGTTTTCTTTTCTTACTCTTATTTTATACATGTTGTTTATATTGAGAATAATGTCTTATTTAAGTGTGGGGGGAGGTTTTTGTCACGACCCAAAAATTTAATGTCGTGATTGGCGCACAAGCTATACTCCTAGTCTATCAAGCCTAACAACTAACTTCAACATTCCCTATAACTTCAACATTCCCAAATTTATAAAATCCATGTTAAATGGAGTCACAATTCAAAGACCATAATCTAATCGTTTAATACACTTTCAAAAAAAAACTTCTAGACTCCAAAATAGCTGCAATTTACATAGACTCAATAGGCGTTACAAAAATTGGTCCTCGATCAAAGAGACCTGCCAAAAAGAAATATGTTGAGACTTGAATCAAATAACATATTTCTACTCAGCTTCCTACGAATCTGAAAATAAATAAGCAACATAAAGGGGTAAATCACAAAGACTTAGTGAGGAGACAACAACCACCATCAATTAGAAGGGAAACACAAAAAGACACGAATAACTACTTTACAATCGAGCGACAATTATATTAAACCGTATTACTTAAAAATCTAGAAAAATTCTAAATTCAAATATATCCACATACATAGTCATTAGACTTATAATTTAACCGTTTGACGGGAATATTAAAAATCAGTTAATAAAGAAGCGAAATCAAAATGAACAATCTTAAAATCATCATAAAAATCAAACAAGTAACAATACAATTTTTTTTCTTTTTGAATCAAAAAGCAGCTCCATCTCATTGATAGCTCTTTCCTCCTAAGGGTGGCTTTTCCCTTAGGGGTGGCTCCATCTAACGGATAGCCCTCTCCTCTCAATCTCGCAACGCATCATCGCGTAGCAATTAGGGAGCTTACATCTCGTTGATAACCCTCTCCTCCTACAGATGACCTTTCTCATAGGGGCGGCTCCATCTAACGGGTAACTCTGCCTAATCAACACGTGGTAACTAGGTCCACCTAACGCAGTTAACGATTTAATAGTTGTAACAACGATTTCTCAAAACATGTATTTAAAATCATTTCATCGTAATTAATGAAAAAACATACTCAATCGCATAACAATTCAAGATTTAAATACTTTAACTCATACGTAAATCAAACTAATAACATTTTATATAACAATGACCATTAAATTAAATAATTGACAAAATCGAGATAAATTTCAAAGGTTGTGTTCCCAAATTTTCCAATAAATACATTAATATAGAAAACAAGTAAAATAATAATAATAGCATTATATAAAAAATATATGATGATGATCGTCGTCAAATCACTGCTATGGAGAATCGTCTAAATTTGCTCTTCAACGACTCTCAGAGTAGCCGGTTGGGTCTCAGTTGACAAATCTGAGTATCAAAAATATTTCCAAGACTTTAGAAAAATCTATTATAAAGTTTAGCTAACTCTAGGAAACCATGAAAATCATTTAAATATACTCTAAGCACAAAAAATAAGATTTTTACTCAAAACTACATTTTTCTATGAATTCATACTAGGATTAGAGTTGTGCATTTAGCTCAATGAGTCTCAATAAACAACTCTCGAGAGATTGGTACCCTTTTTCTTCCTTAGAACATAAACCCTAACCCAAAAATGCCAACCAAAAGAATTTTTAGGAGTTTGAGAAATTGTGTTTGTAGGGATGTTAAATACCTTTTAAGGGTTAAGGGTTTGAGTAATAGAGTGAGAAGAAGCAAGGAGAAGGGAAGGAAAAGAAGGGGGAAAAAAACAAAAATAGGGGAGGGTGAGTGTTTTCCGAGAGGGAGAGAGAGAAGAAATAGGAGAAAATGAGGGAGTGAGATAGAAAGAGAGTGAGAGTGAGTGGGGTTGAGCTTGGAGTGAGTGGAGTGAGATAAAAAAATACATGACGTGTCAATCTCTTCCCCTTATAAAAATTCGTCCTTGAATTTATTTAACTTTTTATTTATTTAATAAATACCACTAACCTTGAGTTTCAACATATGTGTGGGTACTTTGCACGGATGACTTCATCAGGTTCCCAAGTAGTTTTTTCACCGGATGGACCACGCCAAATGACTTTTACTGAAATAATATCTTTTGAGCGTAAACGTCTCACTTGGCAATCTAATACAGCTACTGGATGCTCAACGTATGATAGACTTTCATCTAATTGTACGTCTTCATGAATAATCACATGAGAAGGGTCATGAAGATACTTCTGAAGCATCGAAATATGAAAAACTGGATGAACTCCCGAGAAATCCGGTGGAAGTGCCAAGCGATACGCTACTGGTCCGACCCTTTCTAAAATTTCAAATGGTCCAATGAATCTTGGACTTAGTTTCCCCTTCTTACCAAATCTCAAAACTCCTTTCATTGGTGAGACTCGTAGAAATACATGTTCCCGCACTGAAAACTCTAAGGGATGACGCCTCGTATCAGAATAAGATTTTTGCCTATTTTGAGCTGTCACTAAGCGATCCCGAATCAATTTAACTTTTTCAATGGCATCATAAACCATTTCTGGACCAACTAATTTAGCTTCGCCAACTTCAAACCACCCTATCGGAGACCTACACCGTCTTCCGTACAAAGCCTCAAACAGAGCCATCTGAATACTAGATTGATAACTATTATTGTATGCAAATTCCATCAAGGGAAAATGTTGATCCCAACTACTCCCAAGATCCAAAACACAAGCACGAAGCATATCTTCTAATATTTGTATAGTCTTTCACACTGGCCATCTGTTTGAGGATGAAAAGTTGTGTTAAGCTTCAAACGAGTTCCTAATGAAGTTTGGAACGACTTCAAAAATTGAGCAGTAAATTGATCCCCATGGTCAGAAATAATAGGCATCAGTACACCATGCAAAGACACAATTTCATCCAAATAGAGTTTAGCATATTGAGATCCAGTATACGTAGTCTTCACAGGCAAAAAGTGTGTCGATTTGGTTAATCGATCTATAATCACCCACACTGAGTCATAACCCTTTTGGGTTCGTGGTAATCCTGTGACAAAATCCTTAGCGATGTCTTCCCACTTCCACTCAGGTATTTCAACAGGTTGAAGTAACCCCGCAGGCTTTTGGTGCTCAGCTTTTACTTGTTGACACATTAAGCACTTAGAGACAAAATCTGCTACGTCTTTCTTCATCCCTTCCCACCAATACAATTCTCTCAAGTCTTGATGCATCTAATTAGAACCTAGGTGAATAGAGTAAGAAGAATGATGAGCCTCCTCTAAAATTTTCCTCCTAAAGCCACCAATACTTAGAACACACGACCGAGACTTCAACCTCAGCACACCATCAGAATCAACTGAAAAGTCTGAAATTTTACCATTCTAAACAATATTTACAATATTCACCAAGTATGGGCCTTGACTTTGAGCTTCTTTGATATCATCAACTATGGTTGGACGTACGTGGGCTAAAAATAACCTCGAATGACCCAGTTCCAATTGGATTCCACTTTCAACAACTTCTTGAAACTTTTTAACTATTGGTCTCTTTACTTCTGCTATATGAGCAAGACTGCCCATGAATTTCCTACTCAAAGCATCTGCAACAACATTTTCCTTCCCTTGATGGTATAAGATTGTGCAATCATAATCTTTCAAGAGTTTCATCCACCTTCTTTGTCTTAAATTTAAATCTCGTTGTTGAAAGATATACTTAAGACTTTTATGATCGGTATAAATCTCACAAGTTTCACCATATAGATAGTGCCTCCAAATCTTAAGAGAAAAAATAATTGCAGCCATTTCCAAATTATGTGTGGGATAGTTCACTTCATGACTCTTGAGTTGTCTAGATGCATAGTTAATAACCTTACCTTGTTGTATAAGTACACAACTAAGACCAACTCTAGAAGCATCACAATAAACTGCATAACTTTCACCACCTATAGGTAATGCCAAAATAGGTGTTGACGTCAAGTACTCCTTCAATTTTTATCCTCACATGCATCAGTCTATCGGAACTCAACTTTCTCCTGGGTCAACCTAGTCAACGGATATGCAATCTTTGAAAAATCCTTCACAAAATGTCGATAATAACTGGCTAAACCAAGAAAACTTCGAATCTCCTTCACTGTGATAGGTCTGGGCCAATTTTGGACTACTTCCACCTTACTTGGATCAACACTTATTCCATTCTTAGACACAACATGACCTAGAAATGCCACATTATCCAGCCAAAACTGACATTTTGATAATTTGGCATATAATTATTTATCTCTCAAGGTTTGCAAAACCAACCTTAAATGTCGCTCATGTTCTTTTTTACTCTTGGAATAAACAAGGATGTCATCAATAAACACAATCACGAATTGATCCAAGAATCATTTAAAAACGCGATCCATCAAATCCATGAAAGTTGTTGGGGCATTAGTAAGCCCAAAAGACATAACTAAAAATTCATAATGTCCATAACGCGTTCGAAAAGCTGTCTTCATTATGTCATCCCTATTAATCTTCAACTAGTGATACCCCGACCGCAAATCAATCTTACAAAAACATTGAGCTCCTTGAAGTTGGTCAAACAACTCATCAATGCGGGGTAACGGATATTTATTCTTCACAGTCACTTTATTCAAATGTTGGTAGTCTACACATAGCCGCATGGATTTGTCTTTCTTCTTTACAAATAAGATCAGTGCTCCCCAAGGAGAAGAACTTGGACAAATAAAACCCTTATCAAGAAGATCTTGAAGTTGTTCCCTTAACTCTTTAAGTTCTATCGGGGCCATACGATAAGGAGGTATAGATATAGGATGAGTGTTTCGAACTAACTCTATAGAGAATTCAATCTCCCTATCAGGTGGTAACCTAGGAAGTTCTTCAGGAAAAACATCTGGAAATTCACATGCTATTGGAATTTTTTCCAATTTCTCTTCAGCCACTTGTGTATCCCTTACCAAGGCTAAGTACACTTGACAACCTCTTCGCATTAACTTGCTAGCTGCCAAGGCTGAGATTTGGTTATGTGGTACCCAGAAACGTTCTCCTTGAAACGAGAAGACTGATTGTCCTGGTATCTCAAACTTCACCACTTTGTCATGACAATCCAAAGTGGCATGATGAAAAGTCAACCAATCCATACTCAAAATCACATCAAAACCTATCAAGTCAATAACCACTAAATCTACCGTCAACATCTTGTCGTCAATAGTTATATCAAAAGAACGATACACTGACTTAGCAAGCAAATTTCCTCCAACAGGTGTAGCTACAACTAAAGGTTCTTCTAAAGAATATGAACATTTACCAAGTCGAGTAGAAAACCACGAGGATACAAAAGAATGTGTAGCTCCAAGGTCAAACAAAACATGAGCATCTCTAGAACAAATAGAAAGTATACATGTAACTATTGCATTGGATGTTTGAGCATCCTGATGAGTCAAAGCAAACACTCAAGTCTGACCTTTTCCTGTTGGTATCTAACCTCTACCACCAAATCCTCTACCTCCCTGCTAAGATGTTCCTGAACCTCTGATATAAGAATTTCTACTTTGACGCACAAGTACAGAATGAGCCTGAGAAGATGCCAAAGTTGTTGGTGTTGATGCATAACTAGAGGATGGATGTGGCGTATCTACAAGAAAATCCCTCCTGATGTGACCTACTTGACCATATTGATAGCACACCTTAGCATTACCATCTTTGGATCAATTCCCAAAGTGAAACCTACCACAAATAGAACATCGTGTAGCTAAAACATTAGAATGTCTCTAAGGAAAAGTGGATTGTGATTCTGCTCCAGAATCTGATCTACTACTCTACATTGTCCCACAAGACTGCCCACTATGACCGCCTCTTTGAGACATGAGTCTTTGTTGCCCTTGATAACCAAACATAGATCCATCACCGCAATTCGCATAGTTACTGTAAGATCCTTCAACCCTTTGTTTCTTCCGTGAATCTTGTCTATTGCCTCCTTTTTCCTTCTGTCGTTGCTCAATCTGAAGGGCCAAACTCAAAACCTCATCAAAAGTAGAACAATTAGACCCAACCACATATCTAAATAAGTAATCCTTCAATCCTCTGATGAATCTCTTAACACGCATCTCCTCATTGATAGGATAAGGAGCATGTCTAGAGAGCTGTGTAAAACGAGCACCATACTCTAAAACGGTCATACCCTCTGTTTGCTCCAATTGCTCAAATTCATGAGCTAATCCATCTCTAACACTCTCTGGAAGAAAACGAGCCATGAACAACTGAGAGAACTCTCTTCATGCTAACGGAGGTGACCCCACTTGTCTACCACGTGACACTATATCAAACCAATCACGTGCCACCCCTATTAGCTGAAATGATATCAATTTTACTGCTCTTACCTCAGAACAACCCAATGCTCTCCAAAGCCGCTCTAGACTATCAATGAATGGTTGTGGATCTTCAGTTGTACTAGACCTAGAAAAAGTAGGGGTTTAAGCTTCGTGAAGTCTGGTAAAGTAACCTCAATACCCTTCATTGCAGCAGTCGTCTGATGCTCAGCTTATCTAACCTCTTGTTGACCATTGACATTTTCATGCCATTAATCACCCTCATGTTGTTGTCCAACGACAACCCCAACAAGTTGTTGCACAACCTATTGTAATTCCTGCAAACCAGCAGCAAACTCTTCCATGGCTGGATTTTCGCGCCTCCTCCTAGGTACCTCAACATCGGCATCCAAGCCACGTGCACCAACATTAGCTCTACGCCTATTTCGAGCACGAGTTGACACACGACCTCATTGCAAGCACCTTGAGCTTGGAAATTGACTCATCAACAATTTCCCTTAAAGTAGGATTCCTAGTCTTGGGTGGCATTCTCACCTATTCAAAGAACATTGATCCAAAAATTGAATAAGACGACAAGAAATTATGAAGAGCTAGTGATGATGAATTTAAACACAGATTCAGAATACAGATGAGACTCTCATAGAGTGATAATAGCCCTTATAAGTAAGTTGTGTTCGGGTACACAATTTACTAACAATAATCTATTATCACCCTAAGTTTGCAGCTATTAAGATCTACAACCGAGCTCTGATACCAACTTTGTCACGAACCAAAAATTTAATATCGTGATCGACGCACAAGCTATACTCCTAACCTCGCAAGCCTAACAACTCACTTAACAATTAAACAACTAAATCGTTCTATACCATTTAAATATATATATATATATATATATATATTTCCTCGAAATTTCGATAGAGTATCTCCTATAACTTAAACATTCCCAAATTTATAAAATCCTTGTTAAATTCTCAATTCAGTCACAATTCAAAGAACATAATCTAATTGTTTAATACACTTTTAAAAAAAACTTCTAGACTCCAAAATAGCTGCAATTTACATATACTCAACAGACGTTACAAAATGGGTCATTGATCAAAGAGGCCTACCAAAAAGAAATATGTTGAGACTTGAATCAAATAACATATTTCTACTCAACTGCCTACGAATCTGAAAAAAAAATAAGCAACATAAAGGGGTAAGTCACAAAGACTTAGTGAGGAGACAACAACCACTATCAATTAAAAGGGAAACTCAAAAAGGCACGAATAACTGCTTTACAATCGGGCGACAATTATGTTAAACCATATTGCTTAAAAATCTAAAAAAAATTCTAAATTCAAATATATCCAAATATATAGTCATTAGACTTATAATTTAACCGTTCGACAGGAATATTAAAAATCAATTAATAACGAAGCAAAATCAAAATGAACAATCTCAAAATCATCATAAAAATCAAACAAGTAACAATACAATTTTTTTTCTTTTAGAATCAAAAAGCGGCTCCATCTCATTGATTGCCTTTTCCTCCTAAGAGTGGCTTTTCCCTTAGGGGTGGCTCCATCTAACGGATAGCCCTCTCCTCTCAATCCCGCAACGCATCATCGCGTATCAATTAGGAAGCTTACATCTCATTGATATCCCTCTCGTCCTACGGATGACCTTTCTCATAGGGGCTACTCCATCTAACGGGTAACTCTCCCTAATCAACATGAGGTAACTAGGTCCACCTAACGCAGTTAACGATTTAATAATGATAACAACGATTTCCCAAAACACGTAATTAAAATCATTTCATCATAATTCATGAAAAAACATACTCAATCGCATAACAATTCAAGATTTAAATACTTTAACTCATACGTAAATCAAACTAATAACATATTATATAGCAACGGCCATTAAATTAAATAATTGATAAAATCGAGATAAATTTCAAAGGTTGTGTTCCCAAATTTTCCAATAAATACTTTAATATAGCAAACAAGTAAAATAAAAATAATAGCATTATATAAAAAATATATGACGATGATCGCCGTCAACTCACTGCTATCGAGAATCATCTAAATTTGCTCTTCAACAACTCTCAGAGTAGTTGTTAGGGTTTTAGTTGACAAATCTGAGTATTAAAAGTATTTCCAAGACTTTAGAAAAATCTATTCTAAAGTTTAGCTAACTCTAGGAAACCATGAAAATCGTTTAAATAGACTTTAAACACAAAAAATAAGATTTTTACTCAAAACTACATTTTTCTATGAATTCATACTAGGATTAGAGTTGTGCATTTACCTCAATGAGTCTCAATAAACAACTATCGAGAGATGGGTACCCTTTTCCTTCCTTTGAACACAAATCCTAACCCAAAAATGTCAACCAAAAGAATTTGTAAGAGTCTGATAAATTGTGATTGTGGGGATGTTAAATTCCTTTTAAGGGTTGAGGATTTGAGTAATAGAGTGAGAAGAAGCAAGGAGAAGGGAAGAAAAAAAGGGGAGGGGGGAAAAGCAACAAAAATGGGGGCGGGGGAGTGTTTTCCGAGAGGGAGAGAGAGAAAAGAAATAGGAGAAAATGAGTGAGTGTGATGGAAAGAGAGTGAGAGTGAGTGGGGTTGAGTTTGTTTTTATTTATTATTATTATTATTATTATTATATTTAAAAAAAATACATGGCGTCTCAGTTTTTTAGCAGTTAATTATTTTGTTTTAGTTAATATTGTTTTTGTTTTTAAAAAAAGATTTGTCATTTTTGCATGTTTTTCCATTGAATTTCCTAGTTTGCTTAAGTTGCGAATGATTTACCTATTCTAGATGCTATTATTTTTGGCATGATTTGGATGACTTCCTTGCATTCTTAGTAAAATATGTTGGATTTGAACACCAAACTATGCACCATTTGTAAAAAGGTCATTGTCCTTGGTGAGATTTTGAGTCTTACAGTGGATGGAATATTTATTCATTCTCTTTCATTCTTGTGTGATTTAACTCATGATTCTTGATTACTCTAGAACTTGACTTAACTCTTGTTGAAACATTTTGTTCACATGCATATACTGGAATGTTCTAGACATTTTTTTTCTTATTAAACTACAAGTCAATTGAGTATGTTATGCAATTATCCCTTTGTTAAGTCTCTTTGATATATTAATCTCATCATTTGTTATATAGCTCATTACAAGGCTAAAAGTGAAAAACAATGAATTCATTCAATCTTAAGAGATAAAGGAGCTTTATTTTAAAAGAATTTTTATAATATGTTTTGAATAAGTGTGGAGTGTTCAGCATATGGTTGTGTTAGAATATCTAAATGGTGTTGCTTTATTGAAATTTGGCAAGTTCATAAAAAAAATAAAATAAAAAAGAAGAAAATAAAATTAAAACAAAAATAATAATAATAATAATAATAATAATAAAGAAAAAGAAAAAAAAATTATCTTTGTTTATCCGAGATGAGGAAAGTGTCATGAAAGAAAATGTGAAAATAGAAGTCAATGGTATTTTGTTGAGTTACTTAAAATTATCCCACCTTGACTTTGACCTTGTTGCAACTCTAATAAAGTTCTTTTGATCTTTATGTACATGTGTTTCAAATGTAGATGTTAGAGATTTGTCAAGGCTATAGTAGTGCTAACTATCATAATGTACTTTGAGAATAAACATTAACTTAAAAACTTGAGTTTGAGATTTGTCATTCTTGTTTACTTTGAATGTAATTGAATATTTTTTTCCACAATTAATTTGAAATTAACATTTCACTCACCACTAATCTCACAATTTTAACATAATGTACTTATCAAATCACTAGTTAGAGCCTGTCATTCTTTTCATTCAAATTCCGTCATTAATTTTGTTTATTTATTTTTAAAGCTTTCTTTTTATCTTGACCATGAATTTTGATCGATGTGCAAAAGCTGTGCATGGGAGAGTTGTGTGGAAAATGAGAGAAGAATCCATTCATGATTAATCTGCATTAGAGGTGATTTGCTACAAACAACAAATAGGTTCACAATATATGTATATGAAAGCTCATTTTCATCCGTATATTTCTAAGTATCCCGTCATAGGCTAAATTATAATCAAGAAATGAATAGAGATCCCTGTCTAGATTATATTTCATGTTATTAACAATCTGGAGACAGCTAAAACACCAAACTATTAGTCACTAAGGTAAAGGATTTTTATCATTAGAGCTATCACTGTCAACAATACTCTGATCCTTACCCAAATCTTTTCTGGAATTATCCGTGGAATTAAAATCTGGTGTTTCGGTTAGAGGCCTAGCTGTTGTGGAATCCTCATCTCCGTTTTCGGAAGCTGAGCTAGCAGCATCATCCATCTCCTTCCCTGGACATTCAATTTGGACACACTCAGCAACTTCATTGTTAGTATAACTATCATAATCATGACTCTTATTTGAAGGTGTCAAGTCTTCTTTCTTGACAACATTAAACACAATTCCATTAAGGATTCTTTCAGGCTGCAAAAGATCACCTTCAGTTACCATTATGCTAGATCCATTCATGGAAACCCTGTTGCCATTTTCTCTCTGCTCGGATTCAGAGTTCTCAGAGCATCTATCCGGTGTTGTATGTCTTGGACTGTGATACTGAAAATTGCAAGGGCTAATACTAGTTCCCATTCCTCTATTTAGTTCAGTATCAACTTCTAAGTTTTGGACAAAGTCAATAAACAAATTTGCTGAAGTAGTTCGCATCAAAGGACCGCCAGATCTGGTCCAAGTATTCAAGTCAGCACTTTCAGATTCACTGTCACTTGCATCAGGCATGTTGCGGTGGGACTTCAAATTTTTACCAGTTGAACTACTAACCCCATGGTAAAATGAGGAAGCAGCATCAGCAAGAAAGTCTTCTTCAAGAGATCCTGTAGAATTCTCTCGTGCAATGACATTCCACGATGGAATTCTTTTTGAAGCACTGAATTTGACAGTACTGGAAAGACCATGAGAAGCAGCAGCAGCTCTCTCAGCACTTCTTTTGAGTCTTCTCATATGATTGAGAACTGCAACACACTCATCAAGAGCAAGCTCAATTCCACAATTAGCTTTAATGGCGGAAAGCTTCTCCCAAGTGCATCTTCTCCCTTGATTAGCTGCCTTTTGAAGCTCCACATAAGAAGGGTTCTGGATAATTTTTGAGTACTGATACAAGATGCACGCAACATACATAAGTTAACCATTATTCCATGAACCACTAATAAATGTTTTTTGTTTTCATTTATCATTTTTACTTTTAATTGGAAATCTATCCACTGTTTTTAACTTAATTAACCTGTCTAGGATTTGTACAGGAAACAAAAAAACAAGAAAATGAAGACCCTGTTTACTTCCAAGGCTTCATGTTTTCATTTTCACTTCAACTCATTAATATAAGAGAATATAGATCTTATACTTTCCAATATTTTCTATTACCACCGAACTGACACCTCATGGACCCTTGTTAGCCATTTAACGGGAACATAAATTTTAGAAAATAAAAACTAAAAATGTTGTCAGAAAATAAACGGGGCCCAAACAAGATGTTTTCACTATTTTCTATAGAAATCTTTGAAAACAAAAGACAAAATCAAAATAGAGTGCAAGTTTGCAATTTTTATTGATAACAAGAAATGAAAACAAAAAACATCATATTTTACAAGTATATTACAATTTAAAATGACCACAACCACTTTTTTTTTTTATTAATATATAAAGATTTTGTTTGTTTAATTGATCTTAGGCCTATACCTGAGCAAGAGTAGCAGGCATAACAACTGTTACATCACCCTCCCAGTCTTGAGCAAACAGCTTGGCAAGTCCACCTAATGGAAAACCGAGTTCCAGTACTTGATTACATCGATGTTTCACCTCCATTTCTGCTAGATGAGCAAGCTACATAATCAAAAAATACAAGTGTTATTATAGTTGCATATTTAGAATATTACAGCAACACTGTAACAGAATACTACAAAACCAATGGCAAGTATGCATGATGCCTTATATCGAGAAGGGATAAGAAATACCAGTTACCACTATTTGCAAAATCAAGCTGGGTAAAAGGGTATATAAAAGTTGCACAGCAAGGTTTGAACTTGAGAATTTGGATAAAATATCTAGATTGGAAGTCATGGGTGTAAGTTTAGGAGCAAATGGTAACATATTCTTTAAATCTAATCAGAGCAATGACACTAGGCCACTAATGAGCAAACCACCTATTGGATTTAAGCACCAAGAAAGATAAGTTGAATGATAGTGCCAATGGCAATAACATCAATATAGCAATCATCCAAGTTCTGTGAGCATCAATTTCCCCTAAAATTAGGAAATTGGAATAGTAGATGCAATTACTTCATCTAGTAAAAAATAAATACAACAGTACATAGTCCTTGGTATTTCATAATTCATATCTCGCATGTAAAATCAAAAAACAAAGCCAAATCACATTCACTAGTGAAGCAAAGAAAATCTAAAAGCACAAGCAGATACATGTTAATGAAAAATTGAAAGTAAAAGCTAACTGTCTAGGTAATTAGTCAAACAGTGAGGAACCATTTGAGACATCGAACAGACAATCTGACTTAGACTGGGAAACATAGAAGCTGCAATTCATTTAAGAAAAATGTATGCAATGACAGTAATCAGACACAATTCATTGTCGTCATTTCATAGAGGTCCAAGTCTATGAACATACCTTGGCAGCAAAGTTACCCCCATAAGCTCGTACAAATTCTTTCAATCTCAATAATGGAGCAATATGAGGATTGGCCTGACTAACTATAAAATGATTGACATTGAACAGCTCTTTCAACTGCATCATAGGTAGATCAATCTCCAAGCTACCATCCCTCCATCGACGCACTTGAGAGGAACCTTCTTCAGGACCCAAATTAAATGGAGGATGATAAGGAACAATCTCTCCACTTCTATCCTTTGCCATCAATTCCTGAGCCTCAAAAAGGCCAGGAAAAGCGCAAGAAGCTGTGACTGCACTCCATATAACAACATGGGGTGAAGTCAAATAGTTAAGACATCTAGGCGGTTCGTGCTTTCTCGGGGAGCAAACTGTAATCCCAAGAACTCGACCTGTCATGTCATAAGCTTCTTGGAATGTAAGATTGCTTGTTAGGTGCCTCAACATAATCTGCAATTGTCTGATTTCATGAACTGCGCCAAACGTCGTCACCCTCTTCACAACAGTAAAAATCCCACCCATTTGATCAAAAAATTGTAACGAATGCAATGAATCCTCGAAAAAGCTTTGAAGCTCAGGCCAAGACCTAGTAGCAACAATAGAACACACAATGGATCCTACACTTGAACCAGCAATTATCCTAGGCATAAGTTTATGTTCAACAAGTGTTTTAACTACACCAACATGAAAAGCTCCAAGGGAAGCACCCCCACTTAAAAGCAAAGCAGTCCTCCCATAAGCATGCCTAGTTTCATGCATGAAAGCAAGCTTTTCTTCCAATGCAAGTTCCTCCGAATCAGAGTGACAAACAATTCGCAACTGAGTAGATACCTCGTCAATATACTCCTTGATATGTCTAGGCACATGAAGCCTACCTTTGTGAAGCTCAGGGTTACACATATTACCTAGATTTCTAACAAGATCAGCTCTCATACAAAATATAATATCTCTAAGAGACCCCTCTTGTCTACGTTGTCGTAACTCTTCAAGCTTGTTTGTCACCAATTCAACATCATACAAATCCGATTCATTCATCTTTGGTGTCTCTTTATCAAGCATCTTAGCTGCATGAGCCCACTCCTCATACGTCAATGCTGTTCTCATCAGATTTCTCCAAAATTTCCTCCTATATGCCAATTCAGCCCTTACCTTCACATTACTGTATCGTTTCAACAAGAAAGCGACAATCGTCATCATTGCTAATATCCCTTGAGGGTTTCTTGGATGCAACCATGATATAATAGGTCCCCAAAATCTCTTAAACCTACGAATCACATCCAATAACCCCATAAACATTTGATGCCTCAAATGTAACATAGACTTACAGAAAAGAACCTTGAAAGCAATTGTTCGGCCAAGAATGCCCGAAGGACCAATTGAAAAAGGGTCAACACTAGCCTCATTACTTATACCATCCATCCCTAAACCAAACCCTAAAAGTAAATTTGCTAGTGTTTTCTTTTACGGTAGCATCAAAGAGTACAATATATCGAAGGAAGGGAATTTAGAAGAAAAAATCATACAAGGTAATTGAATTACAGTAGGATCATCATATACAAGGATTAAATAAAATAAAAATAACTTAAATTATTATTATGCATCACAATTAAACATTTGATATGACGATGATTGAATTGAAGAAATCATAATAGAAAAACACACGATTAGTAATTAGAAAAGTCGAAATAGGTGGGAAGTGGAGATTTTGAATAAAGCGAAGGAATGGAATAATGGATTAAAATAAAAATGAGGAATATTCTTGAGATGGGATGTGATCGTATATATGATACGAGAAAAGGGGTGAATGGAAATATAGAGAGAAGGTGTGAAAGGAAGTGAGAAAAGAAGAGAAGAAGAAGAAGAAAAAGAGGTTCCGTTCCCGCTAAGCCACGGAAGAAGGAGAGAGTTTGGCTTAGCGAGAAGGGAAAGAGAGTCAGAATGAATGAGAAATGAAAAGGATGGGATGGTATGGTATGGGGAGCATTGGGATCTGGGAGGTTGGGATAATGCAGTAATTGCGACGCGGGGGCATGTTAGAAAAAGTGCGTTATGTCTTCAATGATAGATAGTCTCGGGAGAAATTCACAGAAAATAAAGTATTGTACTCCAATAAATAAATTTAAAAGAAAAAAAAAAATATATATATATATATAATATTAAATGTTGTAAAAAAATAATTATAGATTTTGGATTTATTTTTTTGAATAGAAAAAAAAAAAGAAAAATATTAATTATTACGATGAAAAATATTAATTATAATTGTTTAATTGGTTTGAATATTTCAAGTCACTATTTTAGTATATCATTAGTTTTTTCAACTTAGTATTAGTATTGTTGGAAAAAAAATTATACATTTTAGATTAATGTTGGTATAAAAAAAATTATACATCAAAAGTTTAAAATTATATATATAATTAATTAATTTTAAAATGTGTTTCATATAATCTAAGTTATCTAATCAAAATTGATTGATCAAAATATTATATTTTTAAAAATAAAAATAAAATCTC
>JBBPBT010000881.1:2348419-2370247 GCA_037974875.1 Cicer bijugum | reverse complement strand
ATAAAAAAATTGTAAATACTTTTTTATAAAAAAATTGAAATTCTTTTTTTTTCTCTTTTAAAATATATCGATTTCATTTTAAAAAGATGAGTTCATAGACCAATTTATATCTATAAAATTTTAGGAAATTTTTTATTTTAAGTTTTTTTAAGATATTTTAAATTATAAATTTTTTAAAAATATTTTAAACTATAAATTTTTTTAAAATATTTTAAACTATAAAATTTTTTATCGCTTCAATATATGATCTAGAGGTCAAACTATAGATTTAGAGTGGTCTATCATTTGACAATGTTAATAGTGGTCCGTACTCAATGCCACATTTATTTGACTTTTACTAAGGACAAATGGCTTAATGGTGGACAAATCCATTCAAATAATGATAAAATATTAAATGATTGAGATTTTTTTACAACCTCTCTACTATAGATGCGGCACCACAAGAATAATTTTTAATTGTTTTTAATTAATTGTTTAATATCTTAATAATTAACGTAATGTCATTTATTTATAATATATCAGTGATTCCATCGATCCAATCATTCAATCTTTTGCAACATTGATATTGAACATACTTTATTCGGTCAAATCATTTTAAATCAAATTTATTAATAACAAATATTATATTCATCTTTGAGTAACAAAATTTATTATATGACAATTCACGATATTCAGTTTAAATTCAAGGTTATATTAATAATAATATAAATTTGCAAGTTTTTAGATCTCCTCTCGATTCTAACTAGGCGATTTTTCTTAAATTTAAATGTAACATCTTAATGATGGTGTAGTCGATACTTTTATTTGGCAATAAGAGACTAATGCGTGCTACACGTTTAATTCTGGATATATTTGACTTTTGACTTAAATTTTTTTTAGTCTCTTGAACTTTCTTTGCATTAGATTTGACACCTAAAGGCTCATAAGAAAATTAAGTTTTTTAAGTTTTTTGTTTAGTTGAGTTGTCACAATTAACTTTGATTTGTAACGTAGTCATGTATCATCGTCCTATCTTGCAATTTAGTATATATATCCGGTATATGAATGACAAATAGTCTTTCTTGTATTTTATATGAGATTGCACTCACTTTCACTCAAGAGTAGATCTTAGTTATGACAGGAGAATGCCACGATAATATAACTGGGACTCGTAGTATGCATCTGAATCCATCTTGATTTAGAAAGGAAAATTAGTTTTGATTTAGTGTTGGGTTTGAGTTTTCCTCGAAATTAAAATTTAGAGCACAAATGCTTTGGAGTTTTATATTTCTGCACTCGAACCCGCTCCACTAGTAATATTATTGTGATTTTTAAATTTTATAGTATATTATCTATTAAATTCACTGAATTAAGAGTTTTGATAAATTTATATATTTAATTTTGAATTCAGTAATTAAATAAATTGTTTTCATAATTAAAATTTTATTTTTAATTAAAATTATGACAAAAAATGTTATTTGAAAATAGAATCAAACGATACAACTTAAAAATTTAAGGATATTAAATTTAAAATATAGTCAAACTAATTGACATATTATTTAACCATTCACGATTTAGTTTCATGATATCAAAATAAATAAATTTTTAAATTTATTATAGAAATTCCCAAAAATATAATTATTATATTTGTTTATAAAAAAAAAGTAAAGAAAAATCATATATAAACATTAAAATTATTCAATATTTTTTTTTTAAAAAAATTGTTACAAAAACCTATTTTGCTAAAAACGAAATGTATCAAGGACTTATTTTTGCATAACTAACAATTTAGGCCTAACTCCTAAAACAAATTATTCATGAGAAACCCTCAATTTAGGCCTATCGTAAGAAACCCTCACACCGTCACACTCGTGTATTCTTAACCCACCACTGTCACACCTCATCGTCACACTCGCGTATTCTTAACCCACCACTGTCACACCTCACCGTCGCATCTCAAATCACCATTGTCACACCTCGCCACCGCATCTCAACCATAGTCATCGTAACCTCCTCGCCGTCGTAAGTGTTGCGCGCCACTCTGTTTTATTTCAGTCTCGTTTCTCGCTATTTTTCATTATTCTCGTTTCATTATTCATTTCTGTGGACTACAGTGAGTTACGATTTTGATTTTCTTCTGGTTTAGCCACCACCATCACACCTTGTGGCCATCGAATCTTAACCTCTTTACGTTGCATCTCAACTTCGTTGTCATCATAACCTCGTCGCCTTCGTAAGTGTTGCGTGCCACTCTATTATATTTCAGTCTCATTTCTGTCATTTTTTATTATTCTCGTTTAATTATTCATTTTCGTGAACTATAGTGAGTTAGGGTTTTGATTTTCTTCTGATTGAGGGTTTTTCTTCTAATTTAGTGTTTTTGTGTGTTGTTTCTTTGAACATTTTCAATTTTCAAATTGTTTTAGTTGCTAGAATAGTTATTTTTCTGATATTGGAGTCTATTGTCAAGTTGAAGGAGCCAAAGAATTCTGACATTGTTGCCATTGCTACTTGCATAGAGGTATTAATGCTAATTCAAATGTTCCTATCAATTATTATTTCCATTGTCGCCATTTTCCACTTTGTTGTTTGGTTTTGCTTAGTTTTGTTGGACTTTCAGGTACAAGCTAATGTTTGTCTTGTACTACTTTATTTATTTGCAAGGTTTTTGGTTAGAATAAGATAGTTCAGTGAAAAAATTTCAAATGTGTTGTTTAATTGTCTCACAACATTCTTCAAACAATTTCTTAAAGAAAATAAAATTTATAATCGTTCGTGTAAACTTTGAGAAGAATGTCTAAACATGAAAGAAATGCCAAAATTGATAATGGTAATTGGTGAACATCAATGACAAACAAGAATGAAGAACCAAGTGGTAATGGTAGATGACTTTTGAATTAAAACCCATTTAAGGAGGAAACTCTCTTGAATCTATCACATGTTCAACAAGCTATTAATTTCTATCATTCTAATCTTGTTTGATCATTATATTAATCAATTAAGTAACAATTGCATTCCTCTAATTATGGAACAAGCGTCACAAAATATCAATTAATTTAACAAAACTTAATTGTTTTTGTTTGTGCATTTTTTTGAATTCTCATTCTATTGATTGGAGGAGCATAGAAGAATTTGGTCGACATGGATATTGAAATTAATGTTCATTTTTGTAATTCTGATTATATATTATTTGTTCTTGTAGGGACAATTGATATTCCTGCCTGGTCCACCATAGAAAAACTACCTGTTGATTAGCTATATGCACATAACTACCTGGTCCACCAAGTTGCTTGTTTGATTAGCTATATGCAAAGAACTACCTAGAAAAATTGGGAGTCTGAATTTATAAGATATTATATTTCTACATCTATTTTTACTCTTTCTTGTGCTTATAGTGTATGCCGAATTTAATGTTTTGCATTCATCATAGGTTGTGTTGCAAACTCCATATGCTCAATTATATTTAGTGCTACCTCTTCTAGTGCTCACAAAATTTTATATTGTTGACGTAACATTTTATTCATTTATATTAATTAGAGAAAATGGTTAATTACTTTTAAGTTTCATGATGTTACTCTCTGTGTCTTTTTCTTGTTACTTGTTTGTGGTCTCATAGAATAAATATGGTTCTTTTTCTTGTTACTTGTATTGAAGGTGGATGAATATTCACCAATAAATATAGCTAATAATATAATATAGTACTAGTAGCTAAATGTCTGGGGGATGGATGGATCCATTTGAATTTACCAAATGTCACATTTTGAGTAATTATATATGTTGTTCATTTTGTGTGATTATACAGGATAATATGTGTTTGTTTGTTCAAATAAATATCTATATTATTAGTATTTTAAGTCTCTATTGTTTCATATCAAATGTTTTATTTGAAATATTTGATTGTTTGATATTGTTCACTATTTTATATTATTGATGAAGAATTAAGTATTTTTTATTATGATATTTTCTTATTTATTGTATCTAAAACATTTAACTATTCATTGTAAAAAATACACCTAATTGCTCTACTAACTAATTTATGATTAAGGACAATTTTGTTTCACATTCCTTAAATCTTAATTGGTCACAATTACTGCAGATTAGTGCCCTGTAGATTGTTGTGGTCAAATTGCATCATCAATTATATTAAATAGATTTGTGCCTACAATAAGTACTATCCCATTTAATTTTATTTCATGCAAAAATTCCTTTTGAAACTAACATGTATTTAGATAACAAATTATGGGGTTAAATGGATTTGTGCCTATAAAATAATTTACTATTCCGTGTAGTTCTCTTCCAAGAAACTTCTTATCAAAGACTGCATGTGTATAGGAAATGGAAGTTCCTACACACAGGACATGAATGTATTGACTTCTCCCCAGTCAAAAAGCATATACATTTGAGTTTTTAAAAGGTGTCGAAGAATTTATTCAATTTGCTTGTCTGCAAGTCAAATATTTGAATGAAGGTGTAATAAGATGTCCATGTAAGTTGTGTAAAAATAAAAATCATTTGACCCCAGATGTGGTTAACGTTCACATTCATCAAAAGGGTTTTATACCCAACTATTGGGAATAGACATCCCACGGAGAGGAAGTCTGTCATGTTCATGATAACAACGACGATAAAACATACATGGATGGGTCTGATATTAGTAGTAGTCACCAGTAGTGTTACGATCATGATGATAGACACCAAAACATGGTGTATGCTGTTGTTGGCCTTAATCGTGAACAACATTGTCCTCAAAATCAAGAGGAACCTCCAAATATGGAAGCTGATCAGTTTTATAAAATATTAAATTCTGCTCAACAACCACTATGGCCTGGATGTAAAATACAACAATGTTATCTGCCTCTATTACAATGTTGGGTTTAAAATCTAAGCACAACATATCACATGCTTGTTTTGATGACGTGATGAAGCTTATGAAGTAGTCAAGTCACCCTGAGAATATAATTCCATCAAACTTTAGGGAAATAAAGAATCTTGTTGCCGAACTCGGTTTATCCAAGATCAAGATAAATTGTTGCATTAATAGGTGTATGCTTTTATTATAAAGATGGCAAAAATTTGAAGGAATGCAAATTTTGTAATTAAACTCGATATAAAGCAAATAATGTACATAGGAGAAACTCTAAGGACGTTACTCGCAAGAGATTGCATTACTTGCCTCTCACCACTTGCTTGCACATATTATATGCTTCTCCGAGATCTGCAGAGCACATGAGGTGGCACTTTGAAAATCGTAGAGAAAAAGGTGTGTTGTGTCATCCTTCAGATGGAGAAGCACGGAAACACTGGTAGCGTTTCAGCAAGTGTACTGAATCGTTGCAAGTAATAATAAAACGGTAGTACCGAGTGTCGAACTCAAGGATTGCGTTTTACTATTGAATTATATTTGATTACTAAAATTGAACAAAAAGGTTCCCAAGTTGATTGAAATAATGTTTGAAATTAACAACAATAATAAAATTGATCTTTTATAATGAGAAAAATGTCAGGGATGAGTTTCACTTCGAATCCAACCTTGGTGTCTAATTTGATCCAAGTTACTGAATTCCTTTATTGAATTATTACCGAATTCTCTTTATTATTCTTGCCCTAATGTCTTAGTGACAGAACCTTTAATGCCAAAGTAACCCCTAATTCCTTAGTGGATTTAAGATTAGAATTAAGCATTACCGTATAGAAATTCTCTTGTAAATTATTGCTTTGCAACTAATTTAATTGGTTCCATGACCTGCATCTATCCCTAGACTACAAATTCATGAATTTCTCATCTCAAGCATTCGTAAAGTCCACTTCCGTTTCAAAATACAAATCGTAGAACGTTTTAATGTTGATCAAGCAATAAAAAACATTAAGCACAGAGATGAGAAAAACAATTCAATAAACTCATTCATATAACTAGAAATCAAATCAGAAAAATAAGGGTTTCATTTGGTTACACTCATCCCTAACAAATAGGGTTTAGTTACTCATGACAGAGATACAAAAGATAAGGATTAAAGAAGAATTACAAGAATAATTCATGGATGATTCTTGATAAAACTGCTTCAATGGCGTTAGAAACGGCCGTCTTTGAGTTTCTATGCTAGGGCACAAGTCTCCCAACTTCCCAAGAGTCAAAAAGATCCCTAAAACAGTAAAAAAATAGCGTTTTTATGATTGCTGATGCGCGTTACATGCTCCAGCCGCGCGTTTGACAGACTGAAACTTGATAAATGCGCTCCAGGCGCGCAGGACGCGCTCCAGGCGCATGTTTGACATACTGAAACCTGATAAATGCGCTCCAGGCGCGTAGGACGCGCTCCAGGCGCACAACATCTGCTGTCTGACGTATTTTGCATTTTTCTCATCTTTTTCGTCTGAATTTGATCACGGTGTCTTCATAAAAGTTGTAGATATGGATCTTAGCTTTCATTAGCATTTGGCTTGACTCTAATTGGACATCTAAAACTCCAGATATGGCTGAAATACTCCGCATAGGTCATGTTGATTTCTCACCAAAATTCAGCACTGCACTAAAACAAAGTAACAACGCAAAACTACGAAAAATCTCCACTTAATTAAGCAAATAATAACAAAAATATTTCATTAAATCAAATAACTAAAATCAACAAAATATATCAAATAACTCATTAAATTAACTAATGATTAAAGATAAATAAGACTAAAATCAATAGAAATTATGCATATGATGAAGAGTCATCACAACTCCAAACTTAATCTATTGCTTGTCCCCAAGCAACAATTAATTTCATATTTGGTGCAGTTAAAAGTAAATTAAACTCAATTTCTCAATTCAAATCAAACTCAATTCTCAAAGTTTCAACTACTACAAAACATCCATCATACTCTATGGTTGCTTACAAAAATAACGAGGTTTGTACACCTTGGCATTCATTTATCAAATTCAACTTTCTCTTCACACAATCTCACCAAAATTTCTCTCAAGTGTTTAGAAGGGTTATGAATTTATCACTCAAATCCTAGAGCATGCATTACGCTACCATAGGCTTGAAAAAATTCTAGTTAGCAATCACAATGCAGCAAACACATACATTTTTGGAGGACTTTCGGGTTGTAATGGGGCTTAGGTAAGGGTAGGACATTTTGGGATAGTAGGCTTTACTACTTGGAGTTAGGCATATATTTCCCAATTATTCTACCATTTTTTTTTCTTCACCTTTTCATTCTAGAGATTCTCAAACATTGACAAAATAACCAAGAAGATATTATTTATCATTTTTTTTTTCTTCTTTTCTTCTTTTTTCTTTTTCTTTTTTTTCTTTATTTATTTATTTATTTTTTTGTGAGAATCACCACCCCAAACTTAAAAGGTTGCTATCCCATGAGCAACCCCAAACTTAGAATTTGATAAAGACAAGACAAATTTTTTTTACCTAACTCCAAGTAAGGTGATATAATTGAAGTAGGGTTTTTGTTTTGTAATGTGGCTAGTAAAGGAAATAAAGGGGCAAGGCTCAAAGGGGCTAGCAAAGGATAATATTTTCATAGGGTAGTTAGAAAGGCTCAAACGACCAAATAAAATTGCCTCAATGTATGCATAAATTACAAGTGATGCAAGTCAGAATTAGTGCAAGTTCTGAAGGGATAATACACGTCTGGATAATCACACAACAAAGAATTTGAGTGTTTAGGCTCAAAAGCTCACAACTAGGATAATAAGAAAGAGTATGAATTATCTAAATGATGCCAAACATGCCACTACAAAATTTATTTAGTTTTTTTTTTTTTATATACAAGTTAGACTTCAACAACCAAGCAGTAATCAACAATGCATGAATTAGTGAAACTTATCGAATTGAGCAATGATATGAGCAAAGAAATATAGTTTAAATTTCAAAATTTCAAACATAAAAATTAAGACCAAATGCAAGTTGTTTATAATTCTTCATCATAGTGCACGTTTACACACAATTAGAAATAAACAAATTCAAATAACAAAAATAAGATTGCAAAAATTAAAAGTTACCTCTACCTGTGGGTTATCTCTCACAAAGCGCTTCTTTAAAGTCAAGGTGGCATATATGACAGGAAGAACACATCATCCTTCTCACCAAGAGATACATATTTCAAGTGAGGAGGAAATTGCTTGAGTTCAATCAGTGGTGTTTTTTTCTCTGAGGGCTTGTCTTCATTCCCTTTCAACTCCTCCCATCTAGTAGGAAAATGGGGGGAGTAGGATAATGCTGCTTCTAACATGGCCAAGACCTCTTCCACCTTTTGATACTCACTTTCTTTAACAATGTCTTGGGGTAGGCATAACACTCTTTCTAATGGAAAACTGGATGCTTGATGCTTGATTTCTTCGTTGACAATCACATCTAAGATCTCAATTCGATTGCACTCTTCTCTTTCTTTTGAATGTTTCATGGCTTTTAAAATGTTAAAAGTGACAGTTTCTTTATTTACTTTTAAGGTTAAGGTGCCATCTGCCACATCAATTGTAGCTCGCCCTGTTGCTAAGAACGGTCTCTCCAAAATCAAAGGAATGTCACAGTCCTCATCCATGTCTAGTACCACGAAATCCACTGGAAAAATAAACTTATCCACTTTAACCAACACATCTTCCACCACTCTGTAGGGGTGTTTCATCGAGCGATCCGCAAACTGTAACATCAGTTGTGTGTCTTTGACTTTTCCAATGCCTAGTTTTTTGTATATTGAAAGGGGCATAAGACTTACACTAGCCCCAAGATCACACAAAGCCTTTCCAAAAGTTCTATTTCCAATAGCGCACGGGATTGAGAAACTTCCAGGATCATTGAGTTTCGGTGGCAGCTTCCTCTGTAGTATAGCACTACACTCTTCGATAAGCATAACTGTTTCACCGCCGATTTTTCTTTTTTTTCGACAGAATCTCCTTCATGAACTTGGCATATGTTGGCATATGCTCTAGTGCTTCTGCAAAAGGAATGTTAATATGTAATTTTTTAAAAACATCAAGAAACTTACCAAATTGTTTTTCAGTTTCTTCCCTCCTTAATCTTTGAGGGAAAGGAGGTCGAATTTCAGGTTTTGGCAGTGGTTCCCTTTTTTGTACCACAGGTTCTTGCTCCTTTTCAAAAGCGATGTGATCCTCAACTGATGTCGGTGTGGCCATTTCCTCTAGATGGGTTGATGTTAGAGTACTTCTATTCTGTTCGGCTTCAGTTGTAACTTGTTCACTCACCTTGCCACTCCTCGTGGTCACTGCATTAACATTGTTTCGTGGATTTGAAACTGTGTCACTAGGCAAATTTCCAAACTATCTTTGTGCCATTTGTTGAGCAAGTTGACCCATTTGAGTCTCCAGATTCTTTATGGATGTAGAGTGATTTTTCTGGATGGCTATTGACTCTTCAATGAAAGAAGTTGTGATTGTCGCGATTTTCTCTATCGCACTCTCCCAAACAGCCTTTCTAGGTGGAAATTGGTTTGGTTGAGCTCCTTGTTGACCCCGAGATTCACCTTGTTGATCTCTCCAGGAAAAATTTGGATGATTTCTCCAACCAGGGTTGTACGCACTAGAGTAGGGGTTATTATGCCTGTTGTTATTACTCACAAAATTCACCTGTTCTAGTTCTTCTACCTCATTGTCATCCAGTGCTTCACAAACTCCAGTTTTATGTGCTCCTCCACAAAGGTTACAACTAGTATGCTTTAGTAATTTGATAGGGGCTAGTTGGGGTTGTATATTTAGAGCTGCCATCCCCTTCTTTATCTCAGCGGCGATAACATCTTTTATCTGTTTTGAGAGAAACATCCCTTGAGCCAGCCCAACCTCATAAGCACTCAATTCCAACATACCACTTTTTGATTTGCTTTCGCAGTTTTCTCAACTTCTGGATCAAAGATAAGTTTAGCTGAGGACTCGCCTCGCATACAGGGTTAGACAGATTGTGAGTAATGAAGAGTTTTAAAATAAAGAAAAATAAATAACTAAAATAAAAACAAAATTTTTATTGCAGAGCAAAAAATTTCAATTAAGTAAATAAATTAAATTCAATAGTGATATGGCAATCCCCGGCAACGGCGCCAAAAACTTGGTAGCGTTTCAGCAAGTGTACTGAATCGTTGCAAGTAATAATAAAACGGTAGTACCGAGTGTCGAACTCAAGGATTGCGTTTTACTATTGAATTATATTTGATTACTAAAATTGAACAAAAAGGTTCCCAAGTTGATTGAAATAATGTTTGAAATTAACAACAATAATAAAATTGATCTTTTATAATGAGAAAAATGTCAGGGATGAGTTTCACTTCGAATCCAACCTTGGTGTCTAATTTGATCCTAGTTACTGAATTCCTTTATTGAATTATTACCGAATTCTCTTTATTATTCTTGCCCTAATGTCTTAGTGACAGAACCTTTAATTCCAAAGTAACCCCTAATTCCTTAGTGGATTTAAGATTAGAATTAAGCATTACCGTATAGAAATTCTCTTGTAAATTATTGCTTTGCAACTAATTTAATTGGTTCCATGACCTGCATCTATCCCTAGACTACAAATTCATGAATTTCTCATCTCAAGCATTCGTAAAGTCCACTTCCGTTTCAAAATACAAATCGTAGAACATTTTAATGTTGATCAAGCAATAAAAAGCATTAAGCACAGAGATGAGAAAAACAATTCAATAAACTCATTCATATAACTAGAAATCAAATCAGAAAAATAAGGGTTTCATTTGGTTACACTCATCCCTAACAAATAGGGTTTAGTTACTCATGACAGAGATACAAAAGATAAGGATTAAAGAAGAATTACAAGAATAATTCATGGATGATTCTTGATAAAACTGCTTCAATGGCGTTAGAAACGGCCGTCTTTGAGTTTCTATGCTAGGGCACAAGTCTCCCAACTTCCCAAGAGTCAAAAAGATCCCTAAAACAGTAAAAAATAGCGTTTTTATGATTGCTGATGCGCGTTACACGCTCCAGGCGCACATGGCGCGCTCCAGGCGTGCGTTTGACAGACTGAAACATGATAAATGCGCTCCAGGCGCACGTTTGACAGACCGAAACCTGATAAATGTGCTCCAGGCGCGTAGGACGCGCTCCAGGCGCACAGCATCTGCTGTCTGACGTATTTTGCATTTTTCTCATCTTTTTCATCTAAATTTGGTCATGGTGTCTTCATGAAAGTTGTATATATGGATCTTAGCTTTCATTAGCATTTGGTTTGACTCTAATTGGACATCTAAAACTCCAGATATGACTGAAATACCCCACAAAGGTCATGTTGATTTCTCACCAAAATTCAGCACTGCACTAAAACAAAGTAACAATGCAAAACTACGAAAAATCTCCACTTAATTAAGCAAATAATAACAATAACATTTCATTAAATCAAATAACTAAAATCCACAAAATATATCAAATAACTCATTAAATTAACTAATGATTAAAGATAAATAAGACTAAAATCAATAGAAATTATGCATATGATGAAGAGTCATCAAACACTTTGACCAAGTATATCCTGGATTTGCCTCAGAACCTCGAAATGTTAGACTTGGTCTGTGTGCTAATGGCTTCACCTCTTATAGCCAATCAGCCACACCATATTCTTCTTGGCCAGTAATTGTCACACCATATAACCTACCTCTCGAGCTATGTATGATGACGCCTTATATATTCTTGTCCTTGATCATTCTAGGTCCACACAACCCAAAATGTAAAATTGATGTGTATTTCCAACCGCTTATAGAAGAGTTGCAACAATTGTGGAATAATGGTGTAGTAACATATGATGCTTTAAAGAGGAAACATTTTCAATTGAAAGCTGCATTAATATGGACAATAAATGATTTTCCAGCCTATGGTATGTTGTCTGGGTAGAGTACTATTGGAAGATTAGCATGTCCGACATGCAAGGAAAATTCAAAAGCTTTTACATTGAAACACGGAAGGAAAATGTCTTGGTTTGATTGCCACCGTCAATTTTTACCTGATAATCATGCATTTAGAAGAAACAAGGTTGCCTTTTTCAAGAATAAAATTGATAAAAATGAGCATCCTCCTATGTTCAGTGGTGAACAAGTGTGGGAAAAGGTTTATGGAATTCTCAAGATAACTGGCACGAGGCAATGCATTGTTCCTGGCTATGGAATTTTGCACAATTGGACCAAAAGAAGCATATTTTGGGATTTGCCTTATTGGAGACACAACCTATTTAGGCATAATCTTGATGTTATGCATATAGAGAAGAACATGTTTGAAAATGTATTTCATACAATTATGGACAACAAAGAGAAGACAAATGACAATGAGAAGGCACGGTTGGACTTAGTAGAGTATTATCACAGAAAGGAGTTGTTGCTGAAAAAAATCCTAATGGGAATTGTACCAAACCTAAAGCCAAGTTTTGGGATGAAAAGCCACGATTGTCATATATTCATGGAATGTCTACTTCCAATAGCTTTTTGTGCTCTTCCTGAACCAATACGAAAACCCTTAACTAAACACAGTCAATTCTTTAGAGACTTATGTTCAACAACGTTGCGAGAAGGTCACTTATTACAAATGGAACAAAACATTTCTATAATAATATGTAAGTTGGATTGTATCTTTCCACCTGCATTTTTTGACTCTATGGAGCATTTACCGATTCATTTGCCTTTTGAAACGAAGTTGGGTGGGCCAATTCAATATCATTGGATGTATCCATTTGAAAGGTTTATATATAAAATTAAAAAAAAAACTGTAAAAAGGAAAAAAAATGTGGAAGGGTGTATCTGTTAAGCATATTTGGTGCAAGAGACAACCTATTTCAATTCCCATTATTTTGTGCCTCTTGCTCAATATGCAAGTACAGTTGGCCTAAATAAGAGGACTCATCAAGACCATGTGATACAAACTTTGTCTATCTTTGAAAATTTACATGGCGAAACAAGTGGAAAATGCAGTGATAGGTGGCTTAACGATAAAGAATTGGCGGTTGCCCAATTGCATGTTCTCTTAAATTGCATTGAGGTTAAGCAATTCATTGAGTAAGTATTAATATATTAAATATATCTCCATTATTCAATGAACAACAACATCTATATTTTTTTAAAATATCTTGTATAGGATGTATGTACAAAGCTTGAAAAGTATATATGGAGATCTCAATGACAGTGTCATTGATACACAAATAGAAGTTGACTTCCCGTGATGGATTCAAGAATATGTAAACACTTATATAGACTATTCAATCGTATTTGGATTAAAACAAAGATGTAAAAATTGTTTAACCTAAGTTATATGAATTGCTTTATGTGACTAGGTGACAAAGAATCACAAACTTAGGATGCAAAACCCTGACTTGTATGACTTGGCAAGAGGACCCTTGAGACTAGCAAAGTCATGGCCTATTTATCATGTGAATGGATACCAATTCAACACAACTTCTTGGGGGTGAAGGCAAAATAACATATAATAGTGGAGTATGTGTTAGTGGAATTGATCAAGGTGAAACCTCAAGTGATTATTATGGTATTGTTACCGAGATTCTAGAATTTGAATGACGAAGTCAAGCAACACGAAAGCTAATTTTATTTTACTATGATTGGTTTAACTCTTCAAGTCGTGGAATGAGGATACTTAATCAATACAAGATTGTAGAAGTACGAAAAGGGAGAAAATACAGTAAATTTGATCCTTTTATTTTTCCAAAATCTATAATTTAAGTTTACTATTCACCTTATCCTGGGTGCCAAAGAGTTAATTAGTTGGTAGTTATGAAGACAAAGCCGAGAGGGGTTGTTGATGATAGGCATACTTTAGAAGTTGCTTTTCAAGTGCAAGAATAAGAAGTTAATGCAACAATTGAAGATGACTCAATTGATAACTTACAAGATGATTCAGTTTATGGTGAAGAAGTTAATTTGCATATGATGCAAGATGATGATGATGAAGAAGATGATTTCAGTAACAATGGTAAAGATGAAGATCAAGAGGAAGATGATTCTATTGAATAGTATTTGTTAGCTCTTTATTGATAATGTGTTTGATTTAACATACGTAGTATTCAAAAAGGAATCGGTAGATTTAATAAAAAGGAATTGGTAAATCTTTACTTCATATGCTTATTTTTTATTAGATGTATAGTGTAACATAATGCTTATTTTTTACTCATTGCAACCTAACATTTGTCTCTTTTTCATATATCTCAATAATTAAAGCATATACATGATCGGGGTCAAGCCCACATTGTAGTGTTTGCATTCTACACAACACGGGTCAATATTTTAAATTATTCAACTAACAACATCTATTTTTTACCCATATATCTCGTATAGAATATATAACCTACTTTTTCTTCTTTTCCAGTCAATTATAAAGTGAACCAAAAGGTCAACAAAGAAGAGAGTTGTAAAGGTTAATATTCCCCCCTCAAACTCAACTTCCATTACTCAACCTCATCCCATTCCACCCTTATTTCAGCCTCAACTCACTCAACCACAGCTCACTCCACCCTTATTTTAGCCTCAACTCACTCAACCTCAACCACTACCCATTCCACTTCTATTTCAACCTCAACCACAACCCATTCCACCCGTATTTCAACCTCAACCACAACCCATTTCATCCATATTTCAACCTCAACCCTTTACACCTTCATTTCAAGCACAATTCAACCAACTTATTCGTCCTCAACCCCATTCACGACCCAAATCCACCCAATCTCATCCTCCACTATCTCAACCCCCACCCATATATCGATCTCGTCCTCAATCTTACCCTCCACCACTGCAATCTCAAGCTCAACCTTGATCACGACCAAAATCCAAGCAATCTCACCCTCCACCACTTCAAGCTCAACCTCAAGCTCAATCTTCATCTAGTCATATTAGTGGTGAAGAAAATATATCAAAAATTCCAATACTCCCAAAAGGGAATGGGTGAGTAAGTTAGTAACTCACAATTTATTGATGTTTTATTTTATTATTATGTTACACGATATAATTTTATATATTTATTTTTTTACATAGGTTTGATCAACACAAACTAGTAATTTCAACAATTGCTAGTATCATACGTTCTAGCTTGGAAGAGGGAAAACCGTCATGGAAAAAGTTAAGTAAAGATAAGAAAATGATTTGTTCGACTTGTTTAAGGTAATATTACTATATTCAACTGATATTCTGCCAACCATAACTATGCTAGATACAAACACATCCCACATTAATCTTTCTAGACTTATTTGTCTCATAAATGCAATTATATAAAATGTTTTCTTGAAAAAAGATAAACTTTAGCAGCTGATAATACATGTATTATGATAATTGTAGTTGGCTTGTGCTTGGAGTGTATTACTAGTATGAGATTATTTTTGGTTGGGATCTGGGATGTGCTGAAATTTTGATAGAGTTGGCTTTAACTTTGCTACAATAATGGTTTTAATTGTTTTGGGGATGAAAGAGTCCCAATGGTCCTTTGGCATGGAAGCCACAAAATTGTCTAAAAACAAAAACCAACCAACTAAGAAACCAGACAGAGAATAGAAACCCAACAAAACAGATATTGCATGGACAAAATTCAACTGGTTTAGTTAATGTGACCTGCATCTATAGGTAGAGGTAGCAAATTGGACTATCAACCCGAACCGGCCAATATTCAAGTTTGAACCCGACATGCCTCCTAGTACTATTTAACACTTCCCGTCTTAATTAATGGTTAACAAGAACCTTAACTTTTTGTCCAAATAAATCTCTCAAGTGTGTAATTAGATTTGTGGAAGTTTCACACATTTCCTTTAGAACCAAATATGGTCGTTGTACATGTTTTTGTTTTCCCTATTGTATTTATCATTAGAAGTTTTTTTTTTTGACACATAAATTTAAAAAGTTAAGAATCGGTCATGGACAGTTCTCTACATGACAAATTTCAATAGCAGCCAAGAACATTGAAAAATGCAACTAACTAGTAATCAATCAAGATTTAGTACCGAACAGCTTGCACCTTTACTGTAAAATGCTGAATTTGTACAAACTAGTTTCATTTGAAATTAAAATATTAAAGAGGCAATCATAGAAAAAGAGGCTACATTGGAACATATCACAAAGACTAACACTTAAAAGATATTAAAAATCAAAATTTAAAGTGAATGTATACCAAATCAAACTTATATAACTCTAGTAGATTCCAAATCTCACACAGTAAAAAAAAAAAACAAGTTTGGAGTTAGCCTCACATTTGCTTCATAAACAAGACTATTTGCTGCATCTGCTCTTTGACACTCTGCTACTTCCTATATATATATATATATATATATATATATATATATATATATATATATATATATATATAACACAAATTCAAATATACATTTCATAAATCCAATACTATTTCTTACATTTTATGTTCATTCACATAACATTTGCTCATAAAATGTTTCTCAATGTAATCTGTTTGGTTGATTAATTAGTTAGTTTATGTATTGTGTGGTTTTTAATTTCTCTCCTAGCCTGATTCCTAGATTAATGTGTGTAAGATATTGTTTCTGTTTTGTTCATCTTCTCCCACTACTTTTGTTTTTTTCCATTACAGAAAAGGTTTACATGGCCCCCAACTTTGAACGACATGGTGCGACGCAACTTTGAAAAAAGGAGTGCAACTAAGATGTCACAACTAATGCAAGATGCACGTAAAGATTTGGAAAAGAAGCAAAACTTGGATGGGAGAGAGAATGTGGGAACAATTGAAGGAAATTTGGACTTCCTCTAATTTTCAAAAAAATCATAGATAAATAAAATAAATCGCAATTCTATGGATGGTGCATCTCTTCACACTGGCTGATCAATTCCTCATCGGGTGCTTTGGAAAAGAATGGTATTGTTACTTTTCTATTTTATATTTAAATATTAATGAAATTAAGATATAGTTTTTTTTTTTTTACAGAAGGAGGCGAAAGGAGAAGACCCAACATTTTGTGACTTTTATTTTCATACTCATCGTACTAAAGATAAAAATTGGGTTGGTATTCATGCTGAATCTGCTTATGTAAGCTCATCATCTTAAGTATTATTTTAAGGATTATGTACTACGCGTATTCCAACAATTAGTTAATAATTCTGATTATATGAAAATATTTATGCCTCAAATTTTCTATTTTCTTGCAGGAGAAATTTAAAAACAAAAAGATTGAGTTATCGTCTAAAGCTTCAACTTTTGTTTTGGGAGAGGACGAAGCTGATAGTCAACCAACCAAAGATATGTCATCTGATATTGATATATGGGTGGACGTAGTTGGGAGAAATAAAGGGAGAATATTTGGTCTTGGATCTATATCCAAAACATTGAATCCAAATCAGCCATCAATGCGTTCTGATTCAGAGGCTAATTTAGAGGTTGATGCTTTGAGAAGTCAAGTTCATGCTTTGAATGATTCGTTGCAAAAATATGAGCAAGAAAGATTGTTGATGAAGCAACAATTGCAACAACAAGAAAAAGATATGATCGAGACCAACAAAAATTTAAACTTTATGATGCATCATTTAGGATTTGTTGGATCTTCTTCTTGTCCAAGCTCGTCACCACAATCCAACAATGAAACTCATGAAGATAGTGGGGATGATGAGATTGGTAGTGATCACATTGAGTAGTATTTATTTTTATTTTGTTAAATTGGTTGTATCATGTATTTAATTTTACTTAGTTTTTTTTTTTTTGGATCATGCTTTAATTAATACTTAGTTATGATTTGCAAACATGATATAAATTTTGTTTAGAATTTTCACAATAGTTGGATCATGCTTTAATTAATATTTACTTTTGATTTAAAAACATGATATAAATTTGATTTTGGAGTATTGCAATAATATTTCAATTAAAGACTAATATTAAATATTAAAAAAATATATTTATAATAATATTTTCATATATTTTTAATTAAAACTTTCGTACAAATAAAAAATTAGAAAAATTCATTTAAGGTGGAAATTTGAGTCTATGGATTCTTTTTTAAAATAATTTTGATACGAAATTGCCTTCTGATTTTCATGGGAAACTTAGATTGTTGGGAAATTTCATGTAGATATACCTGCAGATTTTCATGCGAAATATATTTGTAGGAATAGTACTGCAGATATTTCTATATGAAAATTCGTAAGAAAATGCCTTAAGTTTGCTTAATATTTGCTGCGAATTTTACTTATGTTTCATGCGGATTTATTCGAAGGTATTTTACATCTGGATACGTAAATCCCCAAGAAATAATTATCTACGAAGGTTTTACATGAGGATATGGTTCTGCCAAGAAATCCGCAGGTAACATGTGTTCCTGCGAATTTTTTACTTAAATATGCAGGTGAAAAGCAAATTTCTAGTAGTGGTAGTTTTTGTTATTTTTATTGTGATATAGTAGTTTGTTTGATAAAATTATAAATATTTAGATTTGATCCAAACACTTTTAATACATCTAAAAATTAAAATTACTACTACACAACAATCAGATATACGAGATGAATCGAAAATATTTTATATATAATCTATTTTGTGTTGACTCCCTCAATTAAACTTATCAAGATCCGCTAGTCGTTCCGTCAAATATGATTTTCTCTTTGTTTTAATGACCCTGAGTTTTTCAATCACAATAATATTTTCAATTTCTTGAAGTCGAATGTCTATGGAGATTTTAGCTTGCTTTCTCTTACTGGAATTTAGTGGGCATGGATAGCTAGGAATTTCATTTGTATTGGTAAATGATATTTCTTGATTTTTAAGTTTACTTCGATTTTTTGTCCTTTAAACTCTTTAATTAAAAGTTGTTATCTATTTCATACTCATTTTAGAAAATCTAGAATGATATTTTGGTATGATTCCAGAAAAAAAAGTTTTAAAAAAAACTTCTTTATATTTATGTTTTGTATGATTGTTAACTTAAAATTAATCTTTTGTAATTATAATTTTTTATTGAAAAGTTTTGAAATAAAAACCAATTATTATTATTATTTTTTTTTTATAGAAAATTATGAAGTTAAGAACCATACAAAACATTTAGGCAAATGCACGTAAGTTTTGCCTAAAAATAATCATGAAAACCATTTCCACTCAAATCAAGAAAGTCGCAACAAGTTTAGTTAACGAGCTTATCTTATCTGACACCTTCAATTAATAGTCAATTAAAGGATATTCTCTTTCATTTTTAGGTCTTAGTAAAATAGGGAATAAAAGAAAAGATCAAACTTCAACACCTAAATCCTTAAATTTGTTATATAATTGAGTCGTCAAGGTAACTTGATTTGATAACAACACCAATTAAATAACACAGATTAAATATGCAAAACAATAAATGGTTAGACAAACCTGAGCTGTCATAAATTTTAGTGTAAACATTTTAATCAATATTTTGATGATAATAAAATAAATAAATAAAAAAATTTAATTTATAACTATATTTTTTAAGTGTGTGAATTTAGTTAGAAGATAAATATTAATAATAATGACTATCTATTTTAAGGTAATATAAATTACAATATTGCTACCAACACTCTCCATTTTGCTATTTACATCCCTCAAAATTTAAAAAAAATCAAAATGTCCAAAATGCCCCTATCATCAATATTACACATTTATTATCCCATAACTCACATTTATTAAATTTCATCACACCTCATAACTCACATACAAAAATCATCATACCTCACTAACCCATAATCAAAATCATTAAAAAGTTACATCACTCACTCATAACTTACAACACATCACGTTGATCATCACATTGTAGTTAAAACTACATAAAAAGGTATGTTTGTTACTCTGTTTTTTGTTTCGTAATTTTTTTGTAAATTTGGGGATTTTACTTGAACTCAGTTCACATACGTTTTGGTGTTACGTGAACTTAGTTCACGTATGTTTTAAAAAGTTAAAAATCTCAAACTCTACGCAATCTTAGTTCACGTAAACCTACGTGAACTGAAATTGCGTAATAAGGCATGTATGTGAACTAAATTCGTTCATTACGTGAACTGAATTCACGTAAAGGTACGTAATTTCAATTCACGTAAACCTACGTGAACTCAGATTGCGTAAGGTTTGGATTTTGAAAATTTTTCCACGTACGTGAACTGAGTTCACATACGTTTCTGGGTTTTTGAAAATTAAGTTTGCGTACGTGAACTAAGTTCACGTACGTTTCTGGGTTTAAGGCAACAAAGGTTGTCTTTTTCATCACAAATGAAAACTACTTTCCTTCAATTTTCAAGCATTGCATTCTTAAATACATTAAACAAAACAAAATAACACAACAAAAACAAAGAATGATAATTACTTACTTGATTCACATAATTGATAATAAGTTGATGAACTTGGTTGATGAACTTGGTTGATGATGATTGATAATTGAAGAAGATGATTGATGAAAATGGTAGATGATGATTGATGATGAAAATAAAGAAGATGAACAATAATGAAAATATAGAATGTAGAATGAAGAGGAAGAAGATGAGTTATGAAGAAGATGAAATAAAGGGAAGGGCATTTTGGTATTTTATTTTTTAAAAAAATTTTGGGAGGTGTGGATAGCAAAATGGGAGTGTTGGTAGCAATATTGTATAAATTATGAGTAACTTAAAGATAATAATCTACTTGTTTTTAACATATATAATATTATTATCTAATAAAAAATAATTATATTTACTAATAGAGTAAGTCATAATATAATAATAAAATAAAGAGGTGTAAGAGATACTTAACCTTATTTATAATCATAAGTTGAATGTTTTGATAAAATATCTTTTTATTATCAATCAAAATAGCTTTTATAGATGAAAATGAAAAAAAAATATTTAAACTTTCCTTTCTTATGTTTTGTAACACATTTGATATATAGAGTCATTATCCTTAAAAATTTATCAAGCTCATTGGAACAAATCTTGTAAGATTCAACAGCTCCTCTCAAAACAAAATTGAAGTAACACAACAGCAAGACATATCTCGAAAATCATGAAGGTACACCCAAGTAATAACATAAATAGAAGAAACGTAGAGATAAAGTTTTTTCATGTTCTATCAAAATGAAGTTGATTGAGACGTGATAATTCATGAAACATTGTGTGTGTGGAGGTAATGTGTTGCTTTTCAGCTAGCAAGTCATGTGCAGCGTCATTTTTTATTCAAAATAAGTGTTCACGGGTAAAAATACATTATATAATATAGCTTTATATTTTATATTTTATGCAATAATATATATATATATTGAGTAGAGACAAAAAAAATAGTTAAAAAAATACAAAAATAAGTTATGCATAATTATAAGACAAATATGTTACAAATTTTGAGCCAATCAGTTAATCGCAAAAGTCAAAAACATTACTCCAATCATATTTATGATAAATTTCAAAAAAAAATCTCAATAAACTATATTTGAACCACTTCCTCATCAGTCAATAACTATTTTCAAACAACTTCTTGAAATAACTTTTGATGTTGCAATATATAATATAATTGACTGTGTGAAAATACAAATAAAATCCTTCATAATTAACTTGTGTTTTTTGAAATGAATATTAAGCTTAATTCGTATTCAATAATTTATTTATATACCGAAATATCTTTATTATTTAGATGAATTATTTTGATAAGAATTGCATAAAATAATAGTTATGCACTTAAGTGTGGTTACCTTATTAAAGTGTGAACATTTGTTCAAAAATTGACTTTAAAGTTTGGTTCAAAAGATAAATTATGTTCCTACGTTCATGGATAATAGTCTCAAATTCAAAAAATGTATTCAATTCTCCAACTAATTTTTATTTTGTAATTAAGATATAGCTGAATTTTATGAAATATTAAAGTCTTCACCATTGTTAATAGATATATATTAAGGAATTGACTTTATTGGCAACACTGACATT
>JBBPBT010000881.1:2289200-2348371 GCA_037974875.1 Cicer bijugum | reverse complement strand
TTTATCAATTCAAGAAATCGATTCTCCTATTTTAAAATGTGACAATTTTAATAATTTATTATGAGCTTTTAACTGAAAATGACAATATAATATGTTCTAATTAATGTGACATATGATACAATGATTTAGAACGATTAACCCATGAAATCGCAATAAAACCCTCTAAAAATTTAACTTTCAACTTTGAATTTTTTTTATTTTGTAATTTAATTAATGATACAAGAATAATTAATACATCTAGATGGTTTTATATTATGAAATCATATGTCACATAATTCAAAATACATCAAATCGTTCTTTTTTAGTTCAAAAATATGAAGAACCAAAATTATCTACTTTTAAAATAAGAGGACCAATTTTGTGAATTGATGATAATAGTGGGACCAAAACTACAATTAAACATAATTTTTTAAAGATAAATGGGCTTAAGGCATTTCTTGACAAACCATATATGTTACCTATGGGATTAGCTTTAGACTTAATTGCATTTTTTGTTCATCTATTTTTACCAATTCACAAAATTAATCCTCATATTTTAAAAGTCAATAATTTTGTTTTCCTTATATTTTTAAACGAAAAAAAAATGACAATTTGACATTTTTAAAACATAATATATATTGATGTTTCTCCTTTATATGATACCAAATTATTAACCCAATCAAATGCACAAAACAATATGTTTGACCATTACATATTGTTAGATAGTAATAGCATTAAGCTTGGGCAGAGAATGATTCTTTGAGGGTTTGCTGTTGTATGAGGTTGGTTGAAGATTGATAGAATTGTACTCATGTAAAATTTTCATGGAATTGGCAATGGACACCTCCACAGGTGTTGTTACGTTTTAATAAATTTGTTTGTTTCTTGCCATCCATATTCCATATATAAGAGAGCATGTTACTCGGATGGTGTCCTTATAGTTTGATGATAAAATGTGTCCTCTTATTTGTCCAATTTCAAGCAATTAATTTTCGAATCAAAGATGGAAATGCTGGTAAAGGCATTGCAAAATAAATGATATATATCCACACACCTATTGGCGGAGTATAGCAGCAAGATGCAGAGACCTGATCCTGGAACAAAACATTGAGAATCGAATATCTGAGTAAGTTCAAAACCTTCAACAACAACCAACTATAACTCAAAATGAAGATAACGTGCAGGAACAGAATCAGGGAAAAGGAAAATTGGGTCGAAACTCGTATGACCCAATAAGGATATAGGACCAACCATGGACCAAGCAAACTATCATACCTCGGTTTCAATTACTCAGGTGCATGTGGTACTCTATTTCCAACAACATAAGGACATATAAGGATTCACACTATACTATAAAAAATGTATGTTGCACCACACTAACCAATGGCCTATGAATTATACTTATACAATTGATTTTCTTTTTCTTTTACAAAAATTTGATTTAATTGCATTTTTATTTCTCGTAATTTGATATGACATATTTTAAATGACATAACATATATTAAATGATTAATACCTATGAAATTGTAATAAATACATCTAAAAACTCTAATTTAAACTTATGAATTTATTCATTTTTATAATTTAATTAATAATATATAAATAATTAATGCATCATATTCCACATCATGAGATCGTAGATGACATCATTTAATATATGTCAAATCACTATGTTTTTAGTTAACAAAAAATGAAAGAATGACTGAAACTGTCATATTTTA
Source organism: Cicer bijugum (assembly GCA_037974875.1). NCBI lineage: Eukaryota > Viridiplantae > Streptophyta > Magnoliopsida > Fabales > Fabaceae > Cicer > Cicer bijugum. The sequence goes on along the minus strand of JBBPBT010000881.1, from coordinate 2,346,671 downwards.
AAATAATGGACCAATTTAGTGAATTGGTGAAAATAAAAGAACAAAAATTATAATTAAGTCATCAATTTGTAGTCAACGAAACAATTAGCAGCTAGACCGACGCCATAGTCAATAAAATAAAAGTTAACTTTATAAATAATATAACGTTCGTTAGACCGACGCTACATTCAACAATTGAAAAGTCAACTAAACGTGCAGCGTCGGATCAACCAACGCTAAATGTAGATTGTTTTAATTTTTTTCTTCCTTTTTGCACCGACACAATTATATTTTTACCCTTTATGAAATAATTATTACTTAAGAAACATTAAAATACTTAATATTTTCACAAAAAGTCATTGCATTGACAACATAACAAACGCACCATCAAGTATTGTTTGTACTCAAACTACAAAATCATAACATAGTATGAAATAACAACATAACAAAATTACATATTACATATTTTTTGACCAACAACTATAAAAAGTAAGCATGACTACAAGATCAAGGTTCGTCCAATGACGGGTCCTTCAAATCATCATCATAATGAGGACGCGAAGGAGGATGACTTGCACTAGATGATCCACCAGCTGATTGACGTTGCAAAACATCAATTTGATCTATAAAAAATTGCTTTAGTGGATCAAAATAATTCTCTAACTTCTTTGAATGCTCCCTAGCCTCTTTGATGACCTTAGTAGCCACTTGAGCTTGGGTAACTGCATCTTGAGCAATTTGTCCAAAAAGACATCTCAATCATGAAATTATAAGGATTATAGGATTGTTGTGTAAACAATATTCACCCAGGTTGGAGGTTAACAAACAAGTTTCTTGTACCATAAACTTGACCAAGAGTGTGACCCCCTACATATTGTGTCCATAACTTAAGTATTGTCACTCCATCTACCTCTTGAGCACCATCTCCACTTGTTTCCCCAAGTTGTGTTTGAACTTTCTTCAAAAAAATTTAAAAATGCCATGATCAATGTCAAAATTAATCAGGTAATATATAATCCAATTTCTAAAATAAATTAAACAAACAAATCAACATATATATAACATATTAACTTACACCAATATATGTATATAAAGGGATTGCTCTTCTATGACTCTTGGTGTAAATGAGATCATATTCTTTTTTGGTTGATTTGTAGTATAAATAATTTGTATAAAAAATTTACAGAAATGAAGAACATACATATGTAGATTATGCGCTACTATTAACCCAAGTGCCATTTTTCCTCTTGCGGGTTGTCAAAATTAAATCATCGGGGACTAAATCTCTTTGAAGGTTACTTCTCTACAAATAAAATCAAGATTATTGAACCACAAATAAAATTAACATCATATGAATATGTAAAGACAATTCATAATCTGTCAATTTAACTTAAGATCACAACTCACAAGTAGATATCATAACATTCAATTGTATTAATCTTAGGTAAATGTCAATTTAATACATACGAGCTCAAGTCCAGCATCAATATGAGTCTTGTGGCCTGAGGCGTGCACAACTCTGCCTCTTGTTGAAGCTTGATTGATATTATTTTGTTGGAGATGTTCTTGAATTATATACCTTCCCAATATGCTTGAAGACTAGTCCAAGCTTCCTCGTCTATCCAACTAGGTCGAGTCCCTTTCTTCCTCACCTTTGTAAGCATATTTGATAGTCTTTTAACGACCTTTTATTCAAACACACATTTCACAATATCATTATCACGAGGATCCCACGACACCTTCTCCTGCAAATAATAAGAAGTATATATGTACTAACTATTATCAACAAAACATATAATCCAATTCTCCATATATATGATAGAAATTTGAAGTGAACATACAATTATAATCAAAGGCTTACCTCAAATTTTTCAAACCAATCTTGTCTAATTAATTCGGTGGTTGCACTCCAACCATGGATAAGCTTACGAAACTGTTTTTGTATGGCATACCTAATGGCATTTGCAGCTGCGTTGCTAGGACTGAGTCTACAATATATTGAAAGAAGCATATTTCTAAGTAAATAAAATGTGTCTACACTTATGCTTCTAGTATAATTCATTGACTTTTGGTGATTTATGCTGAAGAAAATAAACGAGTGTTGTAACTTACCATTTACCGTAAGGTCATACAATGAATTTTTCATTATCATCTCTTATAGATACGATAGGAAGAATGTTCCCTTGACCCACCTCCTCATCCTCTTGGTTGTGGCCCATATTTTCCTCCCTATCCTCATGATCAACTTGACATTTTTCCGTTAGATAAGACTTGCATCTCCAAGTCCCGGCGAAAACATAATAAAGACAAGTCTTTTCTCGCCTTTTCATTATCCTTTGTTTTACCTTTAATATTCATGAAAATGTTAAATATATTATTGAATACACGATCGTTGCAGACCACCAATCAATGATTGCAAGTAGACATCTATATTTTTTTGTGGGATTAGAAGGTCCAAGTTTGAGACAAGTCACAAATAAGTATGGTTTGGTCATGCACATTTCAGGGGAAAAATTGTATGGTGTGACTACAATAGAACAATATGAGTATGGAGAAGCCGTCGTTTGAATGTAAGGAATAAATACATCTACACATTTCAGGGGTCACTAGCAAAATTTGGATATACATTAACAAAGTGTTTCCACGTTTTCCCATCAAATGAATGGCGAATGACATTTAAACTCTTTTTAGTCTCGTGATGCCATCTCATTTCAGTTTTAGACTCAATTGATGCATAAAATCTTTGTAATAAAGGAATTATAAAGAAATAAAACATGCTCTTCGTTGGAACATCTTTGTACTTTCCCATACCAATCCTACATGGAATGAACCTAAGAGAATTGCAAATTTTGCACTTGAATAACTTGCTATAATCCTTGTAGTATAACATACATCCTTTCTTACAACAATCAGTCTTCTCAACCTTCAATCCTAACTTTGACACCAATTGTGTTCCTTGGTAATAGTTATCAGGCAAGCATTTTTGCACTAGGCATACACTTTTAAGCATTTGTGCAACAAAATACATACCTTGTTGGGGGATACGACCTCTGATTTGTGGAAGAATTATGCAGAATAATGCTTATTCTAACAATATGCGCAACAATTTAATAAATTCAAAATTTACTAAACACTAAATTGAACAAGGTCCCTAATTAACAATTCTAATGAATGTCAAACTATATGGATCATGGTATATATGGAGAAATGCATCAGAAAAGAATCATTATTATGGATGTTGATTTTAATGCAATTATGTTAAGACAATTAATCATACAAAGTCACTTAACATAGAATCTTTATCATGCATTCAATCAATATCAGAAACGTAATAATTGCAGAAATTTAAACAAGGTAAGGGAAAGAAAAAGTGTACGCAGGTTTTTATACTGGTTCAGCCGTCTCGTGACGACCTATATCCAGTCCCAAGATCCAACTAGATCTTAGCCTATCCAATAGAACTTCTTAGAATCAGTTTACAGATTTTTACAGCGTGCCTCGCACCAATCTTAAACTATTCTCCCTGTTCTATCTTTCCCTTCTTGAATTCCCAAGTTTAAGTCCCATAAACTTGACCAAGAATCCAGTCAAACGTCTTCTTGTTGACAGCCCTCAACCCCGAAGAACGCCACCAGTAACAACTGGATTTACTCAAAGTAATTTTGTTACAGAAAATGATTTACAGAATTTGAAACATATCAAGTATACAAATGTCTTGATCTTCCTTCTTCTCAAAGCAATCTTTCTCAAATCAGTCTTTTTCAATCCTCATTGATCACAAATGTTGATTGTTCATGGCTGAAAAAGATGTTCAAATGATATCAATTGAGAAAGAGTTATCTCATGTGTTGTAGTTCTGAAAAGGTTATCAAAATTGTTTCAAAGGTTACTATCATTGGTTATGAGAAGAAGAGTATGAAAACAGTTTATATAGTTTCAGGAAAAACAACATATGAATCGATTTGGCCAATCAATTCATTAAAGTTATAAAGCACACTAATCGATTTATCAAATCGATTTCACGAATCTTGTTTTTCTTGAATCTTGAAACTGCATAACCTAATCGATTTAAATAATCGATTATTTTAAATGAGTTCTTCAGACTGGGATGAATGCTCATGTCTGAATCGATGTTCATAATCGACTTGGGATGTTTTGTTCAAACAACGAGATCAAAACAATCGATGTACGTAATCGATTCAAACATTTCAGTCATCTTTGTTTCTAAAACTTTTTGTGCCAATCGCTTTAGTCAATCGATTTCACTGGTTCTAGGGACACAGTGATTTTCCCAAATCGATTTGCCTAACCGATTGTGTACTTAAGTCTGAAGCTCATTTCAACAGTTGGTTCATTCAATCGATTTACCAAGTCGATTGATGCCAAACTTAATTCAACAGAGGTAAATAAGCAGATTGAGCTAATCGACTGTGTATGTTCCAGACCAAGGTTATTTTGAAATTTATTTTAGAAAGTCAATTTGCCTAATCGCTTTATTAAACATTGGTTTGGCTCTAGGACATTCACACTCGGTTGGGTCAATCAATGTAGACAAACAAAAATAAAGAGGTAATTGGATTAATCGATTTTCCAAATCGACTAGTTTGCAAGGCATGTCACTGACTTGCGCATTTTAATTTCAGTAAGTGTACCAATCGATTTGTCTAATCGATGTAAGCAATCAGTTCAGTCTTGGTGATTTAAACAATCAATCTGCCTAATCGATTTGTGGCAAACTGGCTCTCTGACTTGCACAATTTATTTTCTAATAAATGTACCAATCGATTTGCCTAATCGATTGATAGCCTGTTTGATTTTTCATAAGATGTGCAAATCGATTTTGCCCATCGATTGATTAATCCCAGACTGCATAATATCATTCAACCTTGTTACAGAATCGATTTTACTAATCGATTTGCTTGTGGATCTTCAAGCTTTTGTTGATTTCTTGAGTTCCAAGCAATTGTTTTAAGTTTGTAGGATTGAGTTGTTGTTCCTGAAATTTTCTCAATTCACAATGTCAGATCTATTTCACAATGTATGTTTGTCAATAACTTCAAAAACGAACGAACATATGTCTAACAATTTCCCATATGTCTAACATACCTTTTTACGGAATATTCCAATTAGACCTAATTTTTAGAAGTTGAACAAATATTGATAATATGGATTGGGTAGTCCCCTCGTAGATGGACTTGTTGGTGGATATCAACTTATCATAAAACCATTTTGCATCTTTGTTAGGCAACTCATCCTCATGAAATGCCTCATTTCCCTTGTTAGCGTTCACATCAAAGACATCTCGATAAGGCCTAAATGCATCAAACACTATTTGATCAATTTCATTTAATTAGTCGTCATGATACACATTCCCACTACTAATCGTACCACCCCTTGTTTCAATCATTGGCTTCACTTCTCCGTGTTCAACCAAAATCCATTAATTTCGTTGAAATCCATCTTAATACAAGTGAAGTCAAACATTATTTATTGTAGATATCTTGATACACGAACACCTTATCCCTCCCTCAGATAACCAAATTGATTGTTTCAAAGTCATCTTCACAGAATCTTTAACACTATTAACATATTCATTTCTCAATCCGTGTCTATTTGCATGTACCCTAGTGTACATTTAAGTACAATCTATTTACTATAAGACACACACTTATCTTGTCAACCACTAAATAAGTTTAAAAAATATAAAAATAATAAAATGTATTAAGAAAGATCCATTTTCTATATTCACCTATATATTCTACATTAACTATTTTCTATATTAATTCTATCACTTTTATTTTAACACTATTACTACAGTATAATACATATTACTTTCTTTTTAACCAACCTAACTCGATATGCATTATTAATATATCATACTTTTAATTCATTTCATTTATTTTTAATCAGCTTAACTTAATATATATTATTTTTTGTAACAAAATTAATATTTATGTAAAGCATGAAGTATGGAACAATCTATAAACTCAATTTGTGTGACTTTGTCATGTTTAATCATGCACAAATGCATAACAACAAAAATCATATCTTGTGTGACTTTGTTAGATTTTTTTAGAAATACAACCAAAACATGGACACATTCAAAGGAAAAATAAATTCAAAATTAATAAATTATACGTTGACTAATAAGAAGGTACGGTTTTGTTATAAAACAAACTCTTAACTTATCCATAGATAGATAATACAATGTAACATAACCTTAAAATAAAAGTCACAACGCTGAATGTGTTTTATACATATAGTTGCAAACCTAAAATAATATATAGAAGCACTTTAAAATAACCTATGTCATCGTAAGGTAATTTGACTTTATTTAAGTCTCATATTTATTATAAAATCATTGTCTTGAATGTTCAAAAATGTATATTTACATGAAAAAATTGAGAAAAAAATATTCTATTTTATGTAGAGTTATAATGATTCATCACATCAAATTAATCCTACAAAGATACTATTTTATGTAGATATTATAAGATATTTAAAAGATATCATTCAATTAATTTTATAATTTATAGAAGACCAATATTTATATAATTTCCTAACATTTTATTGCTATTTTTGTATTTGATTATGTTCACCTAAATCGATTTTAGTTGCAACCGTTCTAAAACACTTAGGGTCACGTTGCTCTAAAAGTCAACGCAATTGAGTAATTCAAAGATGGTCAGTCTTATATAATAATATTAAAAAAATCATGTTTCTTAGAAGATAGTCTCAAGATTGAAGTTAAGTTATGAAGATTTTTTGTGTAATGTCTTGAATTTTTTATTCAAAGTGTTATTTAAAAATATTTATTACTTAGAAAAATTTACGACAATTTTATTTTTAAGAATATCTAATATTTATTCATTTGAATAATTAGCAACAAATATGTTTATTTAATATTATTAAAAAAATACTTATTCAAAGATTAATAAAAAAATAAATAAAGTATTCATAATAGAAGGGAATCCAATTCCGTATTTTTAGAATTCTGGTGCATTTTAAAAGTTGGTAGCAAAAGATTAAAAATAAACTTAGAAATATCGCGACAATGCTATTATTATAAAATTGTCGTGAAAAACTCATATTTACCTCACGTTCGTCGCACGTTAATACTCATCAACTACTCTTCAATCTCTTAGAACTTATTAGTACCTAAATAAAATGTTATTTAATGGTTAGTTGATTCCACCATCCATATCAAACCAAACCTAAACATACAGAAGAATAATATAAAACATATAATCGTAAAAGCTTCCAATTTAAAAGAAAAAATGCACACCGGTAAATTGTATAACAAAAACATATGCATAATACGCACTCCTAAAATTATATGATCCAAATACAAACCTGCCACTAAGGCAACTTCTACACAGAAAGATCATTTGTGCAAATGGGGAAATAACCCTGCCACTAAGGCAACTCCCACGAAAGATGCATATGCCATGACATTATATTCTATTATAAAAAAAAAAAAAACTATATTTCCATACAGTCCACTAAGAGTCATGCCATATGCATTCAAAATCATTTTTTAAAATAATCATCTTATTAACATATCACTAAGATCACATACCAAACATCCTCATCATGAGTATCACATATTCATAAATAAATAATTATAAAAATTATAACTTTCACTACATACATATAACACCCCAAATTTTAACAGCGCGAGTGCGTTTTTTTCTTCAAAAACTAATTAATAAAATACCATGTCATAACACAAAATACAAAAGTCTTGAATAATTACATCACATATGCAAACAAGCTAAAATAGTTTTTGAAACGATAATTCAAATTATACAAATAGAAAAATACATCGGGGCTATGAGACATATCAAACATTGCTCATACCCTGAGGTATTCTCGGCAGACACCTGCATAAAAGTATTGCTCCAAGAATGATATCTCCCCATGGTCACATCAAAAAAATGGAACATGGACCTACCAAAATAAAAGTCAACTAACAATATACGTTATAAATATAGTCATCCCAACACAAAATAAGTACAACTAAAAACTAATCTGATCATCCACTAACAACTACAATAACAAGGGTGACCTTCACACACTACACAAGTCCCATATGACGTAGTATCTCTTATTCGAAGTGACTTCCTCCTCATCAACATCCATAGAAGGGATCATTCATCGGAAGAAGATGCTCTTGCTCGGTCCGCCTAGAAGGTCCTGCAATATCTTTTCCCACCGACATCAGCCTCTTATCATTTCTGCCAGTCCCCGACACAACCACAATATCTCGAGCTCCTACGGTGGCCTCCAACTCAACTCTAACTGAAGAATCCTCTGCATTTTCTCATGCTCCACTCATCCCGAGCACCAATCCTAAAGGTACTGGATAGTCGATTTTCGCGTGAGTGACCTCCATGAGGTATACCGCTCCAGCCCTCCTACTTGTCCTCACTACCCTCCCCGTATAAGTAGCCCTACTTGAGATGGAGTCGTATACCAAAGCAGTCGGCGAGTCTCGGTCAGAAAAGTCTAACGACGTTTCCGTCGTCAAGGTAACAGTCAGTAGCAAACTTAGGTATCATTTGAGGGCAAAACATAATTTCCACAATAATGTAAAGGATCACTAACTGAAATTAACAAATAACATTTAACACTTACGTCATAAAGACAAGCAATAATAGAGTATTTATATACAATTATCATATTATAACAAACATGAACCACATGCCAAACACCCTAATGCAATACTTATATGCCAATGCACATGATTCTTGACTTTCCAAAACCCTCCTCGAGGGGCGTAAATCATAAATGTACCACCTATCACGTGCCAATACTAATTACTGAGGTGCCACCCATCACAGATCAACATAACTTACTAGAGTGTAGTCTATCACAGACCTACACGACAATTAAATCCTCGTAAGGATAAGATGGACCAATCAACTCATGGAATCATCCTATGGCCCATCACGGTCACCACTTAACCTCGTGGCCCATCACGGTCACCACTAACACTATGACCCATCATGATCACCACTAACACTGTGGCCCATCACAGTCACCACTAGCTATGAAATGCATGAGCATACTCTGACTCTTTTCACAACAATCATCATGTAAATGCAGCTATTAAAAGACTCCCTTTTTAATACTCATTTAACACTAATAATTTTTCATACTTATCACAGAGCACACTCAAGACATATTTTCCTCAATAAAATTCATAACATATAACATGTATTTTCACTCAAGAATATATAATCACGTCAAAATTAATTATCAATTCATAACATGTAACAAAATGTATTTTCCCTTAAGAATATATAATCATGCAAAATAAATTATCAATTCATAACATGTAACAACACATATTTTTACCCAAAAATATATATTCAAGTCAAAATTAGTTATCACACATTCACACATCAATCATACATCAATCACATATATAGGGTCCCTATATACAAACTAAAAATTTGGAAGGAGCCCTTACCTTACTTATAGCTTTTTCAACGGTTATCACTACTGTAATCTAACACAACAAAAAAACTTGTTTGTGCCGATACCTTTAATCAAGTAGTGTTTGACTTAGTCAAATTAATCTCTTAAACTTTAACTACCTTACAAATCATTTCTTACTCCTTAGAGTATATTTTACTAAAAGAGTTTACAATAAGTAAGGACTAATAGTACTATTAACCACAACACACTTTCAACATATAAAACATATTTTTAGAAATTAACATCCTTTAATTTTTCAGTGAGTTCACTAACAATTTTTTTGAAACATTTTAAATTTATTTTTTTGTTCCAAATAAATACATAACCACACAAAAGATATCAACAAATATTTTTTCTAGTTTCAAGGTTATTACTCTTTGAAATAGTTTCATTCATTTCAAAATATATTAAATATTTTATTTTTCTTTAATCACCACAACAACAATAATGTATCAAAGTTTCCCCACTACTAATAACTCTATGCCAATGGCCACGATTCCTTTTCAAGACTCAAGGAGCTAACTACATAAACATAAATATTTATAACAATTTTTTCACAGCTAAAATTTATATAACCACAACAAAATTCCAAAATTATATCTTTTTACACACCAAACTTTTAAAACCAAATAATCTACATTAAAGCATCGAAATTTTGAGATAAAACTGAATAAAACAAATATTATCCAAATCACACATACACACACTCGACTATTGCATAACACACCGATCTCTGTGGGTCATGTCAAAGTATCACCAATTATTGCTTTGGAACCAAATGCATTGTTGCCTATATCGGACAACGATGGAGATATGAAGTTTTTGGGCGAAGCAATTGGTAGTTACGTGGCATGACCCACACATCTTGTTGCCCTTGATAAGATATATTTAATTAATTAAAATGTATGTTTAATTGATATGTATATTTAATTGTTGATTTTTTTTGCTCCTAACTTTAATTTCACATTTATATTTAGATTTTGAAAAAGTCTAAAGGGAATGATAAAAAGATTCCCAAAAATGAGTTAATTACATCGCCCGAAAATGTTTGTCACATTTATTCCCTATGGTTTGTCATTTTTTCAGATTCAATAAACTAACATTTAACCTCATTTTTTTAGATTCAATCAAATAAACCACCTGCACATCAAAATAAAGCCGACAAACCTCAAATATTGGAGGGTAATAAAGCTGGCAAACTACAAAAGCTGGAGGGTAATAAAGCTGCCAAAGTTGCAGCTAAAAAACTGGATCAGGAACAATCAGTCACTGCTGCTCCTAAAATAAGTCAACCATGCCTTGCTAAATACGGGGCATGTCTTGACATCCAAGTAAAAAGGAATATGGGCAGTAATGACGATTCACGAATCATAACCATGAATAAAGTTATATTCGGAGATGAGTATGAAGAATTTCTTGAAAAGGAGCACATATACAAACTTCTCAACCATAAGGAGTTGAGTGCTACTGTCATCAGCTTGTACGTTAGGTAAAAAAATATTTTTAATTGAATTTATTGGTAATTAATCTAAGTTGAAATTTTCATTGAAGATTTTTGTATGAGAAGTTGGTGTGCACGTGCAGATTGTCAAATAGATATTCATTTTTGTCTCCGCATAAGCTTTCAATGTGTAAACTCGATCCAGTGAATGTAAAGAAATACATTGTAGATATGTTATTAGGAAATATAGAGAAGGATAAGTTATTCTTTGCACCATATAATTCAGGGTACATAATTATATATTATTTATTTATATCTTTTTTAATTTATGAGATTTTAATTTATTAGTTGTGTAAACAAAATTGTCAACCAAATTTGTGTTGTTGTAGGGCACTTTGGGTGTTATTTGCATTTAATGCGACCTCTGAAGTTATATACTATTTGGATCTCTTGCACGACAATTACAACAATCACTCCGATATAAAGACTATGTTCGACACGTAAGTAATATTCATTTATTTCTTACATATATGTATAAATAATGTGTTTGTTAATGCTATAATAATCAAATTTATTTATTCGATAGGGCTTTACAAGTTTTTCGAGCTCAAAGAGGTGCTACAGTGTCGAAGCAATAGTCTAATAGCATCACATGGATTCCAATAAAGGTTTGAAATATATGCCTTTAAATTTTCATTTACAAATATATGCCTTTAGAATCAATGCACAAATATTTTATTGAGTTATATGTTTTATTTTATAGTGCCCTCGTCAAACTAACAACATCGACTGTGGATACTATGTATTGCAATTCATGAAGGAGATTGTTGATAGGAATCAAACTGTTATTCCAGAAACGGTACAATATTTTCATTATTTGAATTTCATATATAAATTATGTATATATTTGATTTTAACTTATTTATGTTCAATTTTTATATTGCACAATACTTTGACAATTCCAGTCCAACATACTCTGAGAAAGATCTAGTTGAATTAAAGGAAGACTGGTGTCAGTATGTGCTTGTAATGAAAATTATTTGATTTTTTGGGAAATAACATGCTGCAAGGGATCTGAATATATGGTAGCTAGTTCTGTTATGTGTAGGATAAGTTAGTTATATGTATATGAATAGGGCACAATATCTGAATATGTATATGAATATGTAAAGTTAAGTTATATATGTATCTAAATATGTTTTGTTAAGTTATATATGTATCTGAATATGTTTTGTTGTTGTGTAAATTAATATATAAAGTTAAGTTATATAGTTCTATTTTTGTGTACTGATTGTGTGAACTGATTCTGAATATGTATCTGAATTTGTTCTGTTGTTGTGTGAACTAATTCTGGATGAAAATAATTTTGAAAAAACGCTGTAAATGGTCACCTTTTACAGCGCTTATTTGAACAAGCGCTGTAAAATGTGCATTATAATTCATATACTAAGTGCACATTTTACAGCGCTTATATGAAAAAGCACTATAAAATGTGCATTATAATACATGTACTGAGTGCACATTTTACAGCACTTATATGAAAAAGCGCTGTAAAATGTGCACTATAATGCATATACTGGGTGCACATTTTACAATGCTTTTTTAAATAAGCGCTGTAAAATGTGGCAATATAATGCATATATTTGGTGCATATTTTACAACGCTTTTTCAAATAAGCACGGTAAAATGTGACAATATAATGCATATATTGGGCGCACATTTTACAGCGCTTTTTTTAAAAAGCGCTGTAAAATGTGCGCCCAATATATGCATTATAATGCACATTTTACAACACTATTTTCAATAAGCGCCGTAAAAGGTGCATAATAATGCATATATTGGGTGCACCTTTTACAACGCTTTTTAAATAAGCATTGTAAAATGTGCATAACAAGTGCGCAATATATCTACATGTTTTATAGCGCTTTTTAATTTTAAAAAAAAATGATGTTGTATCCTTTTACAACGCTCGATTCTACAACTTTTTTTTTTTGAAAAAGCGCTGTAAATTGATTAAAAAAAGCGCTGTAAAATCCTATTTTTCGTGTAGTGGTTGATGGTGAACAATGATAAAATCTAGTGTGTTATTTTTACTTTCCCTCTATCTATTTATTGTTTCCTTGACTAGTTCAAACAATAAAGTCACAAAATACGAATCATAATTAGAATTAAGGAAATAGTTTTAAAATTACACAAACATAATTCAACCTCCTTCAAGTGTTTGCGCGCCTTCTGTAAGACACGTAATTTGTTCAAGATCATGTATGGAAGAAACTCAAGGGGTTGAATGAGAGATTCTTATCCTCTACAGGAAGGGAGGTGTTGTTCAAGTCATTGGCACAATTCATACCCAATTACATCATGAATTGCTTTTTACAGCCAACAAGCTTGTGTGGGGAGCTAGATAAGGTGACACACAAAAAAACAATGGATTAATTGGAACTTTTGTTGTCCACTGAAGAACCAAGAGATAATAGGCTTCTATAGATTCAAAGCCATCAATCTTGCTCTCCTTGCCAAACAAGGTTGCGCATCTTATCACACCCTGACGCTTTGATATGAGTGCTCGAATGCTCAATATTTTCCTAGATGTAATCTCTTTAAAGCTCAACTTGGGCATCAATATAGTTATACACAACAAAGTATTTACGCTTCCATATAGATTCTCATAAGAGGTTGCCGATGGAGGATTAGTACGGGATATTTGGGAATGGAAGATAACTGGTTACCTTTTTAGAATGGTTACAAAGTGTGGACTTCCCTTACTGAGCTATGTCATGTGCCGTAGTTGATTCATCCGGACTTTGGCACTTGAAACAGACAATTAGTGATGCCCACTATTTTGCCATTTGAATCTACTCAAATTCTCCAACTACCACTCCCTACCTCTAGCTAGACGGATCATCTCGTTTGGGGCCACAAAAAAAGGCTTGTTCGTGTTTTGTAGCGTCTATCATACTGTTGAATATTATTGGGAAGCTATAGAATCGTCTTCTACTTCTGACCCTTGGCCCAAACCTGCTTATTGGAAAACATATGAATCTGTTTTGGTGACTTCTGCATAATAGTCTCCCTATTAAAAATAAACATTATCTGAAGAGGTGCAATGATTGATTCTTTATGGCCTTGATGCAACAATGAGCCTGCAAACATCAATCAAGTTTTCTGCAGATGCCCATGAGCAAAACAAGTTTGATTTCACACTCCTTTAGGTATCAAATGTGACCAGTTAGTTACCTTCTACTTTCTCCACTTGACTTGAAAATATTATTTCAACATCATCTTTAGATGTTATCGAGTTTATTATATCTATTTTATACAGCATATGATACTCTTGAAATAAATTTTATTTTGAAGGTAAAATTTTAGAGTTGGAAGCAATTGTTGGGAAAGCTTGGAGCATAGTTGAAGAACTTAAAGTGATGTAGAATACACTCCACAAAGATTTTGTCAATTCGCATCTAACCTCTCCTGCGAGATGGAATCCACCGCTGGATAATCTCTATAAAATTAATGTCGATGTATCGCAACATACTTGTCGTAGTTACCAATTCAAACAACTCTTATTTGGATTCCATAGTTGTCAATTGTCGCAATTTTCTTTCTTTATTTCCTTTGTAAGTTATTGCTCATGTGAAAAGATCAACTAATAACCCTCTTCACAATTGTGTTAACCTTAGAATATACTATATGGATTCAGGAATGTCCACTTTGTATCTGCGCTTCTATTACAACTGATTTAACTGACTAATGAATTCTATTTCTTTTAAAAAAAGCTAATTATCTCTTATAATTAATTATACACATTTTTTACTTATATATCTAATCACATTTTCATTAATTTATTTGTTTTTTTTTTAAATTAAAAGAGTCAAGACTCATTTTAATCTCTAAAGAAAATTAAAGACTCAATTCAATCTTGAGAATATTAAAAGTATTTTTTAATCTCTATAAAAAATAAATTGAAACATTTAATATTTAAGTAAATCATTGTCAAAAGAAGAGTTGTGTTTACTAACATGTAAACCAACTCACCAAATGACTGACTATTGTGTAATATTATTTAAAAAGAACAAATTAAGAACCGACAATAATTAAAAGGAGATAATTAAATCACCAACAATAATTAAAAAGAAAAAAAATTTATAAACCATTGTAGATTTTTTCATTTTAAAAAGACAGTGAAGTTGTCGAAACATAATAATCTCCAAAAAAAAGATTCTAGCATAACATCCAAAAAAATACCAAATCAAAATATCCATCATGGTACCAACGGTTAACCTTCATTACAAAGAACAAAAATATCCAAAAGAAAAGTATCAACGTTGTACACCATTGATACTCTTTTAGAATTTATTTTTAAGTGTTGAGCTGAGGAATTAAGTTTAAATTATACATGAATCATATGTACAACTGAGAAGTAATCAAAATTGAGTTTGAGCACTGTGGATTTTCTTTAGAAATGATACACAGGTTGAACTTGCAACAAAAGCTGCATTTTGATACAAATTTATTTATAAAAAAAAAATAATAACTCTAAAAATTTGAATACGTTTCTTACAATTTTTTTTAAAAATGAAAATAATTTTTTTTTAATTGCTTATAATATTAGGCTATTTTTAGTATCAAAAATATCATTTTTAATAATTAATTAACAATAATAATTTTACTACGACAGATAACTATAAATCAGTTTTATTTAAAAAAAATCAAATATAAATAAATTTGTTCCTCTTAGAAGGATGAGGGGATTAGTGTATTTAGTTGAGTCGTTGAAAAGATCTCCTTGTTGAGAGTGGCAACTGGCAAAAGAAAAATTCCCCTTCGCTGCTTCTCATTCATGCTGGCTTCACTGCATCTCAGACGAATCATCAACATCACTTCAAACTCACACAGATTAACCCTCTCTCACTCCTCTCCCAAACTTCACTCAACGCTACCACTTCAACAACTTCCCCCACAACAACAAACCACAGACCCTCTCACTAAAACCCAACTCAACACACTCGTTCTCGACAACTACACCAATGGCAAATTCACCAACCTCATCAAAAACGTCGTCGCTTCACCCTCCGTCATTTTCACCGCCTCCCATAACATCTCTTCTAATCATCCCCAAAACGCACCGTTTCATCCCGACCGGTTTTTTAACATCGAGTCTCTGGTTCGAGAGATCCGCGAAAATCGGTTCGACATTGCATCATGCTGCGTCTCACTTAAACCCTCGAACCGAAACGGTTCGCCGTTAGTTTTGCCCAATTTGAGACTTAAGGTTTTGATTGAAGCCGTTAGAATGGTGTTGGAAACTGTGTACGACGAACGGTTCGTGACGTTTTGTTACGGTGGACGCGTTGGAATGGGAAGACACACTGCTATAAGGTACTTGAAAAACTCTGTTGAAAATCCTACATGGTGGTTTACTGTTAGGTTTAAGACTCACAAATTTGAACATGCTCATGTGGAAAAGTTGTGTTTATTTATTGAACGTAAAGTGAAAGATTGTATTTTGATTGATTTGATTAAGAGGTTGTTTGAATGTAAGGTTTTGGTGATTGAATTGGGTGGAAATTGTGTTGGAAAAGGGTTTCCTCAAGAATGTGGTTTGTGTTCAATTTTGATGAATGTTTATTTTGATGGGTTTGATAAAGAGATTCAAGAGACGCGTCTTCGGGAAAATCAAGAGAATCGGAAGTTGGATCCGAAGATGGTTGGTTCTTGTTTGGGATCTGATGTGTTTTATAAGCCGGTTAAGGTGTATGCGGTTAGGTATTTGGATGAGATACTTGTTGCTACTTCGGGAGGGTCGAAGATGTTGGCTATGGAGTTGAAGATGAAAGTTGTGAAAAGTTTGGAGCTTGGTTTGGGGTTGCGTGTTGATAAATTGAACACGGCTATTCATAGTGCGGTGTCAGAGAAGATTGAGTTTCTTGGGATGGAATTGCAGGCTGTTCCGCCGTCGGTTTTACGCCCGCCTATGTCAGAGAAAGCGATCCGAGCACAGAAGAAGTATCTTAGACAAAAGGAAGTTAGAGCTCTCGAGTTCAGAAATGCTAGGGCGAGGAATAGGAGGATATTGGGGTTGAAGATATTTAATCATGTTTATAAGAAGATGAAGTGTAGTAACGAGTTTAAGTTTGACTTTAGTATTGAAAATGAAGTCCGGGAAATTTTTAAATCTTGGGCTGATGATGTAGTGCAGGAGTTCTTGGGGAGTGTGGATGAGTGTCAAGAATGGCATCGGAGTTTAACAGCCGGTGATTTCCTTTCCTTGAGACACATTAGAAATCAGTTACCGCTTGAGCTTGTTGATGCTTATGATAAGTTCCAAGAACAGGTAGATAAACATTTGAATCCTGTAAAACTTAGGAAATTAATTGAGGACAAAGAAAGAAAAGAAAAGCAAGAGGAGGAGCAAAAATATGCAAAAGGAACAGTTGAAGATTTGACAAGGTTCTGTATGAAAGTCGATGCACCATTATTGCTCATAAGGAAAGCTGTGAGGTTGGTTGCGTTTACGAATCATATGGGTCGTCCAAGGCCTATTGAATTCCTTTTTGCTCTCGAGGATTCTGATATTATCAAGTGGTATGCTGGTATAGCTAGAAGGTGGCTTGATTTCTTCTGTTGTTGCCACAACTTCAAGGTGATCAAAACTATTGTGAGTTATCATTTGAGGTTCTCTTGTATCTTGACATTAGCAGAGAAACATGAATCCACTAAGAAAGAAGCTATAAAGCATTTCAGCAAAGATTTGAAAATCTATGACATGAATGGAAATGATGAAATACATTTTCCTACAGAAAGGGACATTAAGATGATGGGAGATAGAAATCTTTCAGATCCAAAACCCGTGGATGGGGTTTTATCATTGGCTATAGTAAGGCTGGCATCAGATGAGCCTCCGACCCATTGTATTGCCCACTTCTGTGACCAGACAACTACAGTCTTCTATCGGGTCCGGTTGCTACAAAACAGTTCGAATTTGAGCCCGTTGGAGAAAGAAAAATGGGTTCAAGGCATGGGGGTAATTCATGAAAGCCTGAACCGAAAGTGCCTCCCTCTATGTACCGATCATGTACATGATTTGTACTTGGGGATAATTACTCTTCAAGACATCGACTGTACCTCTTGTGTGGATGTCGACTGACTGACAATTGCTGCTGCTAACTCATTTTTTACTTTTTGATTGGAATCAATGAAGTGAGTTATTCATACTTTACAGAATTTATTTATTTCTTATAGAAGAATGTGCAACTAATAGTTGCAAACTTGCAACTATTCCAATTTTGTGAATCATCAGTAGCTGAAAAGTCGGGCAGTCTCCATATTTGCCAACTTGTTTTTGCTCTTTTAGCAATTGGTAATTGTTGACAATGAGTGTAAGCTGTGTTGTAATTGTATTTGATTTTCTTCCTTGCCATTTAACATCTAAGTTCAGATAGTTTACTAAGAAATTCCTCCTATTGAGAAATGCTATCACATTTGGTTGTTATTGTTGACCATTACATCATTCATACTTTACAATCATTTGATTATAATCAGCAAAACTTCCCACATTTATGTCAAATATTCTTCTATAAGGAGGGCAGTATGTCTGGTGTGTTTTTCTCTTTTCAATCTAATAACTTTGTTTTCAATGATTTTATTTATTTATTTAGGTCATTTATAACCCTTTTTTTATAATTACTTTTCTCTTGTCAAAGAATACTCTCCTTAAATATGTTGCACATTTGTTTGGTGGATGATCATTGTTTAGTAGTTCTACCTTGATTTTTATATATTTCTTTTTCTGTCTGTAATTGTTGACATGTACGGTGATGCCTTGTTGAAACATGAAAACACAGGGTATACTTGCATCATGTAACATTGGAGATGTAAGCAAACTGTGTTGCAACCTGACAAGTCCCAGGTTTGAGCCCTGGACCTTTTCTTAGGGGTGAGATAAATGTACGCACTTTGTTGCTCCGTAAGTCTAAAGTTTTTTTTCTTTTCTGTCTGGATTGATACATCATCCCCTTACACCTAAAGATAAGTTAAAAAATAGGATAGAATATTCTCGCACGATGATTATTGTGTACTAGTGAACTGTCAATTTAACATTGTTTATGATCTGGCTGGATATGGATTATCCTGAAGCATGGTTTTGTTTCTCTAGGTGATTTTTTTAGATTATAATGATAGTTGAATTATAGAGCCAACAGTAAAAAAATCCACTCTTTTACAAAATGTGAAATTTACTATTAGCTTCTCAAAATTGAAAAAACTTCACTTTTGTAAATGAAGCATGGTTTTGTTTCTCTAGGTGATTTTTTTTAGATTATAATGATAGTTGAATTATAGAGCCAACAGTAAAAAAATCCACTCTTTTACAAAATGTGAAATTCACTATTAGCTTCTCAAAATTGAAAAAACTTCACTTTTGTATACAAAAGTTGATACCTTATTTTGAATCTCAGTTTCACAATATTGCTCTTTTCCTGCTTTGTTCCGCAAAAACCTTTAAAAAAACGTTTGAATCCCTGTAAATTGTGCTTTCTTCCTCAAATCAAATCTAGACCATAGATGCTTTTGGTGTGTGTTTTTATACCTTAATAAAATTGATTTCTTTAATTTTTTTATAAAAAAAAATGATCAAAACCAAAGATATTCAGCTTATGGAACTCAAAAGTCAAGACGAATTGTCCTTTTCTTGGTGGGAATAGTAAGCCATTCATGCGATGATGGGGCTCCAACAATGATCATTATGATGCAACCGTGTACAATGATCACTATGATGCAACCGTGTACAATGATCACTGTGATGCAACCGTGCGAACAATATATAACTTGGAGAGGTTTTAACAACAATGTAGGCGGAGTTAAGAATACTCGTTCACCTTTTGTAAATTATATCTTTAATTTTAACTGTACTAGGATAAAATATATTTTTCAGGAGAAGATTAGACGTATCAATATTTATCATAAATTAGTACATTCTTATTCTATTATCTCTTTATTTTATGTACTTGTTATATATGTCTTAGTTTAAATTTTCTTCGTCAAAATATTTTACAAAACCGAAGTTAAACTCCTTGTTAAAGAACAACTTCTAAACACGAAAAGTTTTTTTTTTCAAATGGTTAATTCAATTTAAATCTTTATTTTATTTTATTTGTGTTTTCTAGTATCTTTATTTATGAATAAGTTAGAATGTAAAAAACTAGTTAAGATAGTTATAATCTAGTAGATGAATGAATAAATTGATTAATTTGATAATATTAGAGGTAAAAGAAGCAGTTATTAAATAATTATAATGACAAGATTATAGGCTAATCGGATCTTATTATCTTTTGCTGCATTGAACAATATTATCTTGTATCAAATGAACATAAATAATGCATTTTTAAATAGACATATTAATGAGGAAGTATATGTCACACAATCTCCACGATTTGAAAATGATGAGTATCCTGCGTATGTTTTCAAACTTAAAAAATCTTTATATGTTTTGAAAAAAGCACAAAGGGCTTAGTATAATAGACTTAGTAATTTCTTACATGAAAATGATTTTGAAAGATGAAAAGTTGATACCATTTTTTTCAGAAAAACTTATAAAAATGATATTCATATAATACAAATATATGTGGATGATATAATATTTGGGTCAACTAATGGCATGCTATGTCAAGAATTTGTTAAGTTGATGCAAAAAGAATTTCAAATGACCATGATAGAAAAACTGATGTTTTTTTTGGGAATTCAGATCCAACAGACTCAAGATGGTGTAATGATCTTCCATACCAAATACACCAAAGAACTTATCAAAAGGTACAAAATGAATGAGTGCAAACCCATTAGCACTCCAATGCATCCAACCTACTCACTTGATAAAGATGATTCAAGAACAACAATTGATCAGAAAACCTTCAGAGGCATGATATGGCAACTTCTATACTTAATTGCCTTAAGACCAGATATTGTTTTTAGTATTTGCCTCTGTGCCATATTTCAGTAAGACCCAAGAGAATCCCCCCTAAAAATAGTTAAGAGGATTTTTAGATATTTGAAAGGCACTACCAACTTAGGGTTGTTTTATAAGAAATCACCATAATACAAGTTAGTTGGATATCATGATGTGGACTATGTAAGAGACAAAATTGAAAGGAAAAGAAAAAGTGGAAAATGTACTTTTCTTGGTAACAATATGATCTCATGGTCTAGCAAGTGGCAAGGTACAACTGCATTATCAACAATAGATGCATAATATATATCAGCTAATGTTGCAGTACTCAGCTTTTATTGATGAAACATCAATTAGTGGATTATAAACTCTATGAAAGTAAAATTCCAATATTTTGTGACAATACCTCTTCCATCTGCATTTTAGAGTCAAACATCACTTCATTAGATATTTTATTCAAAGAGACATTCTTGACATAAAATTTATAGATATTGATCATCAATGAGCTGATAACTTCACAAAACCCCTTTCAATAAAGAGAATCAAAAACTTGTTAAAATTGTTGAATGTTGTTTTGATACTTTCTATAACATGCCTATGATTTTTACAATTTTGTATTTCTTTTACATGTTCTTTAATTTGTCATATTTTGTATTTTTTTTACTCATCTTTATCTGATTACAAAGAGGGAGAAAAGACAATGTTTTGTAAAACAATTTTTACTCATTTGCTTTGATTAGTTATTTTACATAAGAGAGAAAAATCTTTTGCAACCAACCTGTGTATGCTCTAAGTTAATGGATCATTGATTTATTTCATACTTTTTATTATTAAGTTATTTACGAAGTTATGTCATCAACAAAAAGGGGGAGATTGCTTGAACCAAGATGTTTTAAAGAACTATTCCTTGCTAGTATTGTTGATAAAAAAAAAAGGTTGTTTGTTAGGCCAATTTCATGTATTCATGTTCTAAATTAAGCGTGCAGAAAAATAGAACAAACAAGTACATTCTAGACCCATAAAAAAAAAAAAAAGAGGAAACGGGTAAAAAAAATCATAGGATACAACATAATTAGAGGAAACAACATAATTTGATGATCAACAATAATCATAGGAAACAAAAAAATCAGAGGATACAACAAAATCAAAGTAAACAACAAAATCACAGAAAACTCGAAAATCAGAGGAAGCACACTTTTAATACGTATGAGTTCCTTGCCTCTAATACCCCGACACTAATATTTAAATATGAAGCCCTGAATCTAGTAAAGTAATTATGACTATAATATTCAACAACTCTGATATGTTGCCTCTGCCTTTGAAAGAAAAACAACACAAGCAGATTTGTGTTTCTACCTCTAATACTAATGACTCTTCTTTAAATATTGACAAAGTCTAAATTGACTCTAACAAAAGTCAATGCCTCTGACAAAAATTCATCACCTCTGATAAAGTCAATGCATTTGGTGAAGGTCAACGATTTTGGAAGTTGTGTATGACTCTGGAGATGTAATTCTAATGAAATAAAGGATTTCATATCAGACTCTAAAATAGGCAAATATTTCATATGATCCTGATATTGGCAGTTTTGCCTCTGATACTGATTATGGAAGATGTTAAAGTTTAGAAAAAAAACATGAAAAGTTCCATAAATGTTTTAGTCAATTACCTACTAAAGTGCACTGAATTGAAATATTTGCTAAGTATTTTAAAAATGGTATAAATGGATTGCGAAAGGGTCACCACTGAAAACAACAACAAAAATTTGAAATATGCAGTAATGTTGAAAAGTGAACAACATAGCAATGCACCGATTCAAAGTAACGATTCATATGTATCTAAGTGCTAGAAAATGTTAGACACGTACATATCCTTTCATTGAGAGTTAAACACAAACCAAACAAATATTTGTAATTTGGCGTATCAGTGGATATTGTATTTTCTGAAACATGTTGCAGTTGCAAATAGAAAGTTGAGAAGACTTATCTAGGTGAGGTTAAGTGGTTTTTGTAATTCATGTTGAACTATTGGAAGAAATCCTTCAGGTGAAGGCACTTGACATAGCCACCTAGGTTGGTGGTGAAAAAATATACATTACGCCAAAATACCATTATATAGTGCACCTTTTATAGCAGTTTTAAACTAAAAGAGCTTTTGTATAATATTTTAAAATTAACGGAGGATACAACGCCGCTTTTGCAAAAGCGGTGTTGTGCAGTCACATAGCGCTTTGGAGTGTATTAATTTGTTGTTTATAGTGCTTTTAGAGCATTTTGGATATAAGCGTTGTATAATATAGTGCTTTCACATAATATTTACAGCGCTTTTTAGAGCGCTTTGTATACAAGTGCGATAAAATTTACGTTCCCACATAATGTTTATAGGATCTTTTAGAGCGATTTGTATATAAGTGTAAAATTGTGTGTATTTGATAAAAAATCATTCCCTTTATATAAATAAAAATATATTTAATACATTATCTCCCTAACCCTACGAACTCTCTTCTCCTCTACTATGCTCTCTCTTCTTTTGGAACCCTCTTCTATTGTGCGCTCATTTCTACTGAGTGATTGTTGTCTCATGTATTTCTATTGTGATTATTCATTAACTTGTTGTTGTTACTAAAACTGATAAATTGTTACGTGATAAATCATATAAAATGTTACCTGATAGTAAATGATATAACCTTGATAAATGATATAAATTGTTACCTAATAAATAAGATAAATTGTTACCAAATAAATCATATAAAATTTGTTCTTTTTTGAAATCTATTTGATCTATTCTGTTTTGAAATCAAACTTGTATGCATAACCTTGGACTACAGATTGGTATAATGTTATCAGTAGCTTATCGTTTGTGTAACATCAACGATATTAAAGTTATACAACTTAAAAGCAATTAATGAATGGTTTGATAAAAGCTTTACATAATTATTAACACTCCTAAAAGATATGTTGCCAAATGATAACGAACTTCCAAGTCGAACCTACGAGGCTAAACGAATTTTGTGCTCTATTGGCATGAGTTACGAAAGGATTCATGTGTATCCTAACAATTTCATTTTATGTCGAAACGAATATGAATAACTAAAGGTGTGTTCGAAATGCAATGTCTCTTGATATAAGAACAAAGAATCTACTCCAACAAAAGTCGTGTAGTATTTTCCAACAAAACGTATACTTGACTTCTTTAATTGAAGATTTAAAAAATATGTGGGAGACAGGTGTGGAAGTTTATTGTGCCACCCTAAATCCCACAATAATATATACAATAATTTTTATCATATTCCTATAAAATTTGCAGCGGATAAATAGAATTATATTTTCAAGAAAATAAAATCTTTTGTAACTAATTTAGGATATCACGTTTCTCAAAGTACACATGCACCAATTCAAATTTTATTACTCAAATAAAACAATTTAATCTCAATAAACTTGATTAAGTATAATTACTTGATTTAATTCTAAAAACTTATTAGTACTTCTAAGGTTTTCATACAAAAATTTGATTCAAATTAAATAAGTAAACTACAAATTAAAACCCTTATTCCCGGTATCACCTATCAGAGCGGGGTTCCTCTCAAACTTGAACTTCAAGACTCATTAACCTGTAATAACTGCGATTTCGCAAACGCAGGGCCCAGCCAGTCAAACACAAACAACGAAGGAGGTGAGTTTTGAAATCATGTTAATAGTATAATATGAGTAAGAAGAACGCGCAAACAATCATAATAGAACCGTATCATAATCACTTTACGATATATCAAAATATTTAATTAAATAGTATCATACTATAACATCAAAGTCACTCAAGTAAAATAATCATCTCATTATAATATGCATCAAATCATCTAATTAATATTACCTTTGAAACACATCAATCACAATCAAACAATCACAAGGAAATGCAATGCTATGCATGAGCTTAGACTCTACTTCACAATGTGGTACCATTCTAACTCTGAAGTACATGGTTAGGAGGCCATGATACTATGCCACCATCCCGGTGGACGGACAATTCAAATTGGCCCTGTCCTCATAGATCCCCTCAACTCAAAACCCGAGACACATATACGTGACAGTCGAGGTAAACGTGTGTTGCATGGTAGCTCCCGACATTTGGAGTGCTACCTCCAAGTCACCTAGGAATTCCCCACCAGAATACCTCCAAGGTCTAACAATCTTGCCTTAAGGCTCGACAGCAGACCGCCACGATCAGGCTCATTCAGTTGTACTTCCCCAGAATCACTAGGCTTGTCAGGCCCTACCTATATGATGACAAAATAATCTCCACTTCACACATTCACAATATTTATTTTCTCCCCCCGTTAGCTTAGACTACTCCCTTAAGAGCATCGTATTTAAGAATCATCACTATCTCATCAAGTATGGGGTGCTTCAATATTTTCATCACAATTTTATAATATCATTAATCATAAATAATCACGATCAATATATAAGTTCATCACAATTTTATAACACCACTATCATCAATCAAAAATCATCATTATCATCACATAAGCATATATCAAACCATGCATCCATATTTCATAATCACATCACAATAATAACAAATAATAACAAACAATCACATCACAATAATAACAAATAATAATCATCCATATTTCATTATCATCACGTAAGCCAACATGTACACATAATTTCATTCAACATCCAACTTCACAATAATAACAAATATCAACTACCACACAAGTATCGAAAATTAAATCAATCAACACCTTATAAAAATTTCTATTTCACATTTTAATCTCACAATTCTCATATTTCAAATTAATCAATTTATCTCTCAAAGGGCTACTGCAGTACGTAGCAAGCCCCGGATGAATCGTTGGGAAATACGGTTTTCCCGTTCATCTCACAATATATTATACTCATGAATTCAAACGTTCTCTCACCCCTTACCTTATTTCGACGCTTTCAGACACGATTACAATTCCACGAGCAAACAATATTTGTTCTTTGACTTTTTGTCCTTCAATCGATCTAACTCGACAATTTATGGGTAAACGTCAAAAATAAATTATGAGAAAATAGTCTAAAAACTGATTTCGAAATTCGGTCAAAGAAAATTACCATAAATCAGAAAACCAATCAGTGGATAAAATAGCCACTTTTAACACGATCGTTTTGGCGTTGGTTTCACTAAAATCGGACTTACGGTGAAGAAGAACGGTGCAAAATAAGGATTTCTGTAAACGGAGAAATCGGGTATTTTAGGGAGAAATTCGGGTTGTTAAAAATCTGAAAAATTGTGTTTAATTGAATAGATAAATGAGTAAAACAACATACTGAAATTTGGACGAAAACAGAGAAACTTTTATGGGACAGTTATGGCTCTCCAGTGTCAAACGATAGGTTGTTGTTGTGTTTACTCTTTGGTTCTACGGCTGCCCTTCCAACTCCCTTCTTTTGTTTGTTTTATATTTTTAACAATTAGGGTTCATAGAGTCAACCCCATTGGTCTCTTTATTTATATTTTACTATTATTATTTTTATTTTGTTAAAATTAAACTAATAATTATTTAATCTCCTTTTTAATATTCCTCCAAACCCCATTTAGTTTTTCAAACATTAGTAATATTTTCTAAATCAGAGTAATTAAAATAATATATAAAAAAAAACATATTACTAATAATAGAAACTTTCACATTCAAAATAATCCCTACAATTATACTTATTTCTCAAAATATTCATATTATAACAATACCATCATATTAGAAAATAGTCAAAATTATAAAATAAATAGAGATAACAATAATATTTTATGTAAATTACTAAATCATAATAAATATATATATAAAATCACAATTCAAAAATAAGTATATAAAAACAAAGAAAATCAAACACAATATTACTACGATCTCAAGATTCTATAAATAATTAAAATAAGATATATTTAGAAATAATTAAAAAAAAGATACTTAAAAATGATTAAAATCTAAATATGTACTCAAACATGTAAGAAAATATCATATTAATTACCAACTCACATATACACTTAAAATCATATAAAATCTTGTTCTTTAAAATATTACACTAAAATACTTTTATTTTTAGAAAAATATGTAAAATAATAAAGAAAAATATTTATTATTTATATTTCTCATTAAATATAATATCTATCAAACCAGCACATCATAGAAAACATCCATATCACGAAAATTATTCACAAAATTTATCAACATATATTCTAAAATAATTTTAACATCAAATTAATTACTTAAAATTCTATTTAATTAATAAAATAGTTTATTATAAAATTTGGGGTGTTACATTTATGATGGGTATAAGAAAGAATGTTTCAATTTGAGGGCTATGTTGTTCGGCACAATTAATGATTTTCCAGCATATGATAATTTATCTGGATATAGCATTAAAGGTCATTGTGTATATCTTATATGTGAAGAGAGTATAGATTGGATGTAGATGAAATATTGTAAAAAAAACGTATTTCTTGGACATTGTAGATTTTTACTTTTTAGTCATAAGTATCGTGCATAGAGAAATGCATTCGTTGAAAAATCAGAGGAAGGTATTGCTCCTTTAGCACTGACTAGATATCAAATACTTGAAAAAATACAAGGTTTGACCAATAAATTTGGCAAACCTTTTGCCTAAGAGCTTGTCAAAACTGGATGGAAGAAAAAATCAATTTTCTTTGAATTTTCATATTGGAAGTCATTATATATAATAAAATTTCTAGATGTGATGCATATCGAAAGAAATGTACTTGATAGTGTTATTGGTACGTTACTCAATGTTCCAGGAAAGTCTAAGGATGACATCAATGCAAGATTGGACTTGGTCGATGTGAGAATAAGAAATTAATTGGGTCCCATAAAAAAAGGAAATCTCACAGATCTACCTCCAGTCGCTCATACTCTATCTAGAAAGGAAAAATTGTTTTATATAAATTTCTACAGAAAGTTAAAGTTCCAGAAGGATACTCTTCAAACATTAAAAATTTAGTTTGTGTGAAAGACCTCAAGTTAAAAGGTTTGAAGACCCATGATTGACATGTTTTGATGGAACATTTGTTATCAATAGGTATATATTCCATTTTATCTGAAAAAGTTCGACGAGACAAAACTAAATTATGTTTCTTCTTCAGGGAAATTTGTAGTAAAGTGATTGAACCTCATAAGTTACCGCTGTAAAAAGGATCATAAGGCGTTTTTTTATATATTCTTTTCAAGCACTTTTTATGGAAGTACTTTTTGGACTAGTGTTGTAATAAGTTAGGTCTTTTAAAGCACTTTTTGGACAAGCGCTGTAAAAGGATTTTTAAGTAAACTGATAATAAGAAATCATTGTGTTCCTCTTCATTACTTACTCTCTCTACGAACTTGGCAATATGAAACCTCCTCATTTTCCGGCTCATTATGTAATCCTCATCTTCGCTACTCTCCATACGAACCCTACATACCCTCTTCTCCCTAGTGCGAACCCTCTTCACTACTATCCCTACAAACCCTCTCCATACGAACCCTACTACAAACCCTCTATATGAACCCTCTCCATAAGTATTTGTGCATCCTCTTCTCGTTGTTACCTGTCATTTCTACTTAAACGAAGTCGTAATCCTAAACTCATTGATTGTTGTTGTTAGGTATTGTATTTATTAATTTGTTGTTGTTAGTAAACTACATGTTACACTTATACTACTACTTAGACTACTGCATGTTGAACTTATAATTATACTCTATGAAATATGTAGATAAATGGATTCTGATAATGATTTAGATCGTCAAAACGATGAAGTTTTCAATTCTAATAGTTATAAAAAAGGAAGTTAGACGTGGGACAACTATTATGCAAAAGGTCATCAAAGCAAGAATAATGGAATTAAATTTGAGGTATACTATATTTTGTTTAGAATTAATTTTTTATCTTTTTTGAAAGCATGCACTTACTCTATGAGACTCTATGAGTTTATTAGGTGGAATGGAATCAAAGTGGCTAGTCAATTGAGCCCAAACAGTTCAATAATGGTACGTTACATTGGTGCAGTTGTTTGTCAAAATATCCCAATAACAATTGATGATTGGTGAGATAAAGCTTTGAAGGATGCTAAAGATATAATGTGGAATGATATACAAGTAACTTTTTTGCTCCACTTTTTTGTTACTTAGAATTTTTTCCATTGAAATACTTTTACTTAAACTCTATCTTTATTTGGTTCGCAGTCGGCTTTTCACGTTGATGAGGAGCGAATAAATTATGTGCTTAGAGTTGCTGGAAAAATACACATAGGATTTAGATATCATTTGTCAAATCGCTCCTTAAGAGATTGTGATGGAAATTTAAATGTTGAAAATCCGAAAATATACAAACACTACATATCAAATGAAGAGTATAGCGCTTTTGTAGCTTAACGTGCAAACTCCGCTTTGTGGTAATATTAATTTATTAGCATGTGTATTTTATCCATATTCATTTAGCGTATTTATTACACGATCTTTATTTTTTTTTATTTATAGAGTATAAGTATGGAAAATGGCGAGAGAGCAAAAAATCTAATCCATCCATACAAAAAAATCGTGTATGTGGTATGCACATTTGGAGCAAAAAATTGTAAGTAAACATCACTTTTATACAATGTAGTAGATTATAAACTATAGTTTACAACTAATATTTTGTTTATGTCTTAACAAATAGTTTCAAGAGACGAAATCTGATCAACCATTAGGTCGTCACATTTTGTTACAGTACAGTAAAATAAGAAATTGTTAAGAAGTTTGCATGTTGGGAATTGTTGATCAATATTCTAATTACTGGCATGATATTGTTGTTGTGAATATGTAATTGATATTGTGAATATGTTGCAATTGATTTTGATAATAGTACTGATGTAATTGAGCTTGTGGCTGTGAATATATAGTATTGATGTAATTGAACTTGTTGTTGTGAATATATATTGTGAATATATATGAATTAAAAAAATTGCAATTATGTGAATATGTGCTTGATGAAAATAATTTTGGAAAAAATTGAAATCTCATTTAAAGACAACACTTTTAAAAAAATGCAATTAAAGACCTGTTTATTCAAACCAGCATTTTACATTGCTTTTTAGAATAGATTTACAGCGATTAAAAAAAAACGTTGTAAAACTAGTATAAAAATGGACCTATTACAGTGTTTTTTTGAAGAAAAAAAATACTGTAAAACTAGTCTAAAAGAAGCATTTTACATTGGTTTTTAGAATAGATTTACACGTTTTTTAAAATGTACCTATTATAAATGTTTTTTTGAAGAAAAAAAAATATTTTTTATAAAATAAAAAAAAACGTTGTAAAACTAGTATAAGGATGTACCTATTACAACGGTTTATTTTTAAGAAAAATATTGTAAAACGAGTCTAAGAGAAGCGCTAAATGCTATATACTTATATCTATTACGGTGCTTTTTTTATTCTAAATAACGTTATTGTATCTTTTAACAGCACTAGATACTACATCGCTTAAAAGTGCCGTAAAAGACTTAAAAAATATTGTAAAATACTATTTTTGGTGTAGTGATAAAATTTCATGTGTTCTTCTTCCTCTTCTCTTTGCTTTTATTTTCCAATTTTCCTTAAACACCAAGTTACGATTAAAATTCAAATATATTTTAACAATCCATAACACAATTCAAATTAATAAGACTTAATTGATTTACACTAGCAGGCTCATAATATTTTGGAATCAAAGTAATATGTGTATGATTTACTTGGTTTATCTTTCTTGGGTTCTCATAGAAATTAGAGACAAATTTGACTATAGATGAGTCCACAATCTCCCATTGATTTTTGAAGAAGAGGGAGTGGAACCCATCTGAACCTAGGGACTTGCAACTTTTGATGCTAAAGAGAGCCGACAAACTTCCTAAGTGGTAACCGCATAACCTAGGTACTCCATATCACTATTGCGAATGTTAGAGAAAATGACAGTTATAATAAAATTGCAATTAATGTGGCTCGAGGTAGAGTAAAAATTGTGATAGAAGTCCACAACTTGTTGCTTCAACATATCCTCATCATACATCCATTGGTCTTCGTTGTCTTGAAGTACTATAATTGTGTTATGCATTCTTCTTACAAGAGTTGATTAAAGAAAATAGAGAGCGTTGTTCCTCACTTGTTTAATAAAATCAGGATGTTCCAACCAATATCCTAGGAATTTGAAATAGTTATGATGATTTCTATTGCTTGTATCTGGTTGGGGCCGAAGGCAAAACCCATAATGATCTGAGCTGGAGAGAGGGAGAGAGGGAGATCGGTTAAAGAGCTAGAAGAGAACAATTATTGCCAAGCCGAGTTGCAAACTACATAGTCCAAGACCTGCATTAGGACTATCATAGACAACAGTTACATACTAGTCAATAGAAACATTAAGTTGCACTTTATAATGAATATCTATACAATATAATAAAACAAACATGATACTTTGTCAATATAATAAATCAAACATGATACTTTGACAAGTTGACATGTAAGCTAAATAGAGTGTTAGACAAATATAAAGTTTCTATTAATAAAAAATAAAACTACGATACATCACAGCTTGACATGATACGTTTTTAAGAATTTAGTGGTCAATTAAAAAAAATGAATTAAAATAAAATACAGTCAATTACACATGTACTTGATTGTTTTTTTGAAAGTAATGGTTAATAGAAATAACCACCTCATTATGTAGATTTTGTTAAAGAAAAAAATAAAACTTCCATTACATCACGATTTGATGTGTCCGTTGACAATTTAGTGGCCAATTACAAATTAAGAAAAATTAATTAAAAATAAAATACAATCAGTTATACAACAACAGTTTTTTTTTAGTAATGCTTTTTTAAACACTACTCTATCAACCACCGCTTCAAATTAATTTAATTAAAAAATTTATTTTATTTTACAAATTCTTTTAGTGCCACTTTTCTTCTTAATTCAGCATCCTCAATTAACTGTCTCTCTTCAATATTATCCAATTTTTGGTGCATCCCTTATAAATATCATTCATATTATCTCATCTATACACAATTTTTTATCTTTCTCTGAAGTCTAAAAAAACAAGATTTTGTTGCTCCAATTTCTTAAAAAAAGAAGTAATGAAATTTGATTGTTAGAGTTGTGCGAATGTAATTTCTGTCTGATCTGAATGTTAAACATAAATTTTATGCGATGAAAATGGTATTGATGGAAGATAAATTTTATGCGATGGAAATGGTATTGATGGATGACAAGAAATTCGAAATATGGTACAATAGTCCGAGAATTAGAAATCAGTTTGGTCACAGCCTCTCCATACTCATTCATTTCATTCCAGAAATTCGAAATGTTGACATGAATTACTTTATTGGTAAATTTATTTTAATTTTTCATTGCTATTTTATTTTAGTTATTCACACTTTAATCATTATTATTTTAGGAATGGTGTTAGTATAAAATTTAAACTTATTGAGTTAGAGTAGATGTGTGAGACTTTTTATATTATATAAATTTTTTCAAATATTTAATAATTTTCTCTATTAATTATTAACTAACTTTATTTTGTTTATGTAGTATAAGAATTGAATATGCACTATTTGGATCCTATGTTGATGAACTAAATGCATATTTGCAATCCGGTTATAGTTAAAATGTTGTTGTATTTGCTCAATTTTCTAAAGGTGAAGATGTTTAATGGTAAAAGTCAACTACATAATGCAATGAATTGTACTAAGCTTTTATTCAACCCTGAAATTCATGAGTCAGTTTCTTTCAAACTCAAGTAAGGTTAAAAGTAAACTACAAGTACTACCAACTAACTTATTCAATTTTTTCATTTTATTTTATTTTATTGAAAGACTAACTTTATACTATGAATTGACATATCCACTATTGTTACAAAACATGACCAATTTGAAATACTATATATGAAGAGAGGACAATACTTGCCTCGACTCATGATATTGTAGATATCATTAATGATTATGTTTTATCATTAATTCTAGGTGAGGAAAAGGAATATATTAGTTTAGACTCAATTGTCCTTTTAGATGAAAACTCTGTTGTACAAGGAGATTGGTTAACACCTCAATTTTTTAATAAGATGAAATGTTCAAGAATTCCAAATCACCTATTAAGATTAAAGATTGGTGATCCAGTCATGCTTTTGAGGAACATTGATCAAGCTAATGGACTATGTAATGGAACAAGATTGTTCATAAATGAGTTGCGTATAAATATTATTGGAGCAACTATGATCATGGGAAAAAACATCGGTGATAAAATTTATATAACAAGGATGAATTTGAATCCATCTGATCCAGCTTTCCCATTTAAATTCCAGAGAAGATAATTTACATTGTCGTTGTATTTTGCAATGTCCATAAATAAAAGTCAAGGTCAATCTCTTTCTCAAATTGGTTTGTATTTAAAGTGGCCTGTATTTACTCATGGTCAGTTCTATGTGGCTATTTCAAGAGTTAAGTGTATGGAAAGATTGAAGATTATTATTTTAGACAAAGAAGGAAAACCATGTGTCGATACCAAAAATGTTGTGTACAACGAAATTTTTAATAATTTGTAAACATGTAGACGACACTCTTTTTATGGATTAAATTTGTTTATTGTAAGTTATTTTGTTTGTATGGAATTGAATTGATGATAAATTTAAATTATGTCTTTAATGTCAATGCCAATAAAATTATGTCTTGAATGTCAATTCTAATTCAAGTTGTTATATTATATAAATTAATATAACAATATATTTATCAAAACAGTAGTTTGTATTCGTGCGACATACGCGTTACACACTAGTTGTATTGAGTAGTAGAGATTATAGTAATATTTGGACAATTATTTGAACAAAGACACCAAATACCACTAGAAACCTATTGACTTCAACTCTTGTGCTATTTTAAATCCCCGTTCTTCTAATCGTCTTATAGACAACAATGCGACTAATTTGAAGTTCAAGGAGGCTAATAAAATTGAAACGATGAATGCACATATAATCCTTCATATGAGAGTAAATAGTACGATCGACCACTCACTCCTATATAGTTTCAAATAGTACCATATTACAAGTGACTTTAATCGTCATATTAAGAGTGGCTTTAACCGCCATATTGAGGGTGCAATTCTAAAACGATTTTCTACAATGTAGTGGAACTTCGATATAGTGAATTTGGGTTGCTTTATACTGGGGACTTCGTGGTTGATAGTATGCCTTGCACAATTTGGGCAGTGCTGCGAAACATCTTAAAGAGAGCGATCTAGTCCGCAACTCAACCCAGTAATATCTTCGGTGGCATAAATTGTGAATTTTAAACAGTTTTCCAAAACTTAAAAAACAACAATTTTAAGACGTTTCGTTCTGCCATGTCAACCAAAGATATTACTGGATTTGGTTTTGTTGCCTCTGATTTCAGTAAATTGTTTTATTTTGAAGCAAACAGGAAATGACAAGAAAGCTGGAGAATTAACCCATAGGAGAATAATGATAAGAATTATATCCTTAATGGACTTGCATGTGATCTGTATAACTAGTACAGTTCCAGTACTGCTACAGATATTTTAGATTATCTGAATAAGTATGTTGTGATCTGCTACCCATAGTATTAGATGACCGATGACAGATCTGTGGAGGCTCACTCCCATAAAATTCAGAAGATAACTCATGAGATCATCTATTAAGGTACGTCACTCATGGCATATTTAAATTAAATGTTGAAATCTAATATGTCTCCTTCTGTTTGAATATTGAAATCAATAAAATATCTCTTTCTGCTTTCATGTTGTGTGATTTTAATTTGTTGACATGCTAGACTACGTAATGTGAACACATTTGATTTACTAATATACCTTAGGTTTAATTCCAAAGTTATCTTTAAATGATTTTGAAAAATGTGATTTTTGTAGTCAAGCTAAAATTACAAAGAGTTAATTGTAGTTAGAGAATTTGAGTATTTAGATTTATTACACTTTGATATATGTGAACCTGATGGAACATTAACATGAAAGTAAAAATAAAAGTGAAATGTCTGATGTGTTAAGGATCTTTGTAACTAAAATTGAAAATCAATTTAGTAGAAAGATTAAGAGGTTTCAAGTATGATTCTAGTTTGTTTAATAAATTTTATAAATTGTCTGAAATTATACATGGAACAACTGCACTATAATTGTTTGAAGTGAATGGTCAAGTTGAAAAAAAAATAAATAAAAATAAATAGAACTCTTATTGAACTAGTTGTTCCTAGTATGCTTAACTCTAGTGTTGCATCTCATTGGTTTGTGGAAAATATATTGCTTATTTTCTATGTTTTGAATAGAATTCCCAAATCTAAAAACAAAACATCTCCTTATGGGATAGTGAATAAAACACAACTAAACTTGTCTTATTTTCAAACTTGGGGTTGTTTGGTTGTGTCAAAATCCCCGATCCCAAACAAATTAAACTCTCCAGTATAGCATATAAATAAATGTGTATTCATTGGGTATGTAGTAAAGAACAAAGTATATAGGTTTTATGACCTAAAAGCAAAAGTGATCATATACTCCAATGATGTTGACTTCTATGAAAATAAATTACCTTTCAAATGGAGAAATAGCGGGGGTGGCAAACCAAGTCATGTTCTTATATTTATGAGCACCAAACAAGGAAAAACAGAAACTAGAAGAAGTAAGAGAGTAAGAGTTGCTAAAAATTTATGGACCTGAATATGCAACCTATATTTTAGAAGAGGATCATGCAAATGTTTAAGAAGTTTTGTAATCTTTGGATGCAGATTTATTACAAGAAGCAACAAACGATGAAATCGATTTTCTAGAGTCTAACAAGACCTTGCATTTAGTATACTTGACTCCTAGTTGCAAACCAATAGATTGTAAATTGACCTTGAAAAAGAAACTAAAACCGATGGAACTATTGATAAATACAAGACACACCTTGTAGCCAAAGATTTTATGCAAAGAAAAAGAATAGATTTATTCGACACTTTTTAACCAAACACTTGAACAACATCCATTAGGATACTCATATCACTTGCAGCTATTCATAACCTGGTGATATACCAAATGGATGTTAAAAATATTTTTTTAAATGGTGACTGTAACACCCTGAATTTGATAATAAACTATTTTATTAATTAAATAGGTTTTTAAATAATTAATTTGATGTTAAAATTATTTTAGAATATATGGTGATAAATTTTGTGAGTAAATTTTGCTATATGAATGCTTTCTATGATGTGTTGGTTTGATAGATATTATATTTAATGAGCAATATAAATAATAAATATTTTATTTTATTATTTTGTACATTTTTCTAAAAATAATAGTATTTTAGTGTAATATATATTTTAAAGAAAAAGATTTTATGCGATTTTACGTGTATATACATGTACCCAATGTAATACTTTTATGGGCGTTTGACTTATGTTAAGTATGCAGATAGTTATATTTCAATTATTTATAACTATTTTCTATTTTTAGCTATTTTTTTATAAATAATTATCTTGATATAGAATTGATATTGTGTTTGATTTCGTTTATTTTTAAATACTTGTTATGGTATTGTGATTTTATATATATATTTATTATAATTTAGTAATTAATATAAAATATTGATGTTATATTCATATTTTTTAATTTTGACTATTTTCAAATATAATTGTATTATTATAATGTGAGTATTTTGAGAAATAAGTATAATTGTAGAGATTATTTTGAATGTGAAAGTTTTGATTATTAGTAATATATTTTTTTTATTGATTATTTTAATTACTATAATTTATAAAATATTAGTAATGTTTGGAAAACTAAATGGTGTTTGGAGGAATATTAAAAAGGAGATTAAATAATTATTAGTTTTATTTTATCAAAATAAAAATAATAATAGTAAAATATAAATAAAGAGACCAATGGGGTTGACTCTATGAACGCTAATTGTTAATAATATAAAACAAACAAAATAAGCGAAGAGAGTTGGAAGGGCAGCCGTAGAACCAAACAATAAACACAACAACAACTTATCGTTTGACACTGGAGAGCCATAACTGTCCCAGAAAAGTTTTTCTGTTTTCGTCCAAATTTTAGTATGTTGTTTTACTCATTTATCTATTCAATTAAACACAATTTTTCAGATTTTTAACAACCCGAATTTCTCCCTAAAATACTCGATTTCTCCGTTTACAGAAATCCTTATTTTGCATCGTTCTTCTTCACCGTAAGTCCGATTTGAGTGAAACCAACGCCAAAACCACCGTGTGAAAAGTGGCTATATTATCTACTGACTGGGTTTCTGATTTATGGTAATTTTCCTTGACCAAATTTCGAATTTAGTTTTTAGAGTATCTTCTCATAATTTATTTTTAACGTTTACCCATAAACTATCGAGTTAGATTGATTGAAGGACAAAGAGTCAATGAACAAAGGTTGTTTGCTCGTGGAATCGTATTCGTGTGAAAGCTTCAAAATAAGGTAAGGGGTGAGAGAGCGTTTGAATTCATGAGTATAATATATTGTGAGATGAACGGGAAAACCGTATTTTCGAACGATTCATCCGGGGCTCGCTACGTATGGAAGTAGCCCTTTGAGGGATAAGTTAATTAATTTACAAATATGGAAATTGTGAGATTAAAATATAGAATAGAAATATTTGTAGGGTGTTGATTGATTTAATTTCATTGAATGATATTATTGTGATATTGGGTGTCGACTTAAATTTATATATATATATATATATATATATATATATATATATATATATATGTGTGTGTGTGTGTGTGATTAGATGAGTTTATGTGATGTGATAATAAAAGATGGATGGGTTGTGGTAATTTTATGTGATGATGATGATGTATGATTAATAGTTGTGATGTTATAAATTTGTGATAAGTTTATGTTATGATGTTTGATTGATGATAGTG
Source organism: Cicer bijugum (assembly GCA_037974875.1). Classification (NCBI taxonomy): domain Eukaryota; kingdom Viridiplantae; phylum Streptophyta; class Magnoliopsida; order Fabales; family Fabaceae; genus Cicer; species Cicer bijugum. The sequence continues at coordinate 2,308,915 of JBBPBT010000881.1, read as the reverse complement.
ATGTTATAAATTTGTGATGGGTTTATATGATGAGATATGATTAATGATAGTGATGTTGTGAATTTGTGATGAGAATATTGAAGTAACCCCATAGTTGGTGAAATAATTATGATTTCAATTTGTGTTTGAGATGACGGTTTTAATGGAGTATCATAAACCAACGAAGGGAGAAAATAAATATTGTGAATTTGTGAAGTGGAGATTATTTTGTCATCATATAGGTAGGGCCTGACAAGCCTAGTGATTCTGGGGAAGTACAACTGAATGAGCCTGATCGTGGTGGTCTGCTGTCGAGCCTTAAGGCAAGAATGTTAGACCTTGGAGGTATTCGGGTGGGGAATTCCTAGGTGACTTGGAGGTGGCACTCCAAATGTCGGGAGCTACCACGCAACACACTTTTACCTCGATTGTCACGTATATTGTCTCGGGTTGAGTTGAGGGGATTTATGAGGACAGGGCCAATTTGAATTGTTCGTCCACCGAGATGGTGGCATATAGTATCATGGCCTCCTAACCAAGTACTTCAGAGTTAGAATGGTACCACATTGTAAAGTAGAGTCTAAGCTCATGCATATCATTGCATTTCCTTGTGATTGTTTTGTTGTGATTGATGTGTTTCAATGGTAATAATAATTAGATGATTTGATGCATATTATAATGAGATGATTATTTTACTTGAGTGATTGATGTTATAGTATGATACTATTTAATTAAATATTTTGATATATCGTAAAGTGATTATGATATGGTTCTATTATGATTATTTGTGTGTTCTTCTTACTCATATTATGCTATTAACATGATTTCAAAACTCACCTCCTTCGTTGTTTGTGTTTGACTGGTTGGGCCCTGCGTTTGCGAAATCGCAGTTATTACAGGTTAATGAGTCTTGAAGTTCAAGTTTGGGAGGAACCCCGCTCTGATAGGTGATACCGGGAATAAGGGTTTTAATTTGTATTTTACTTATTTAATTTGAATCAAATTTTTGTATGAAAACCTTAGAAGTACTAGTAAGTTTTTAGAATTAAATCAAGTAATTATACTTAAATCAAGTTCATTGAGATTAAATTGTTTTGTTTGAGTAATAAAATTTGAATTTGTTGCATGTGTACTTTGTGAAACGCGATATCCTAGATTAGTTACAAAAGTTTTTATTTTCTTGAAAATATAATTTTATTTATCCGCTGCAAATTTTATAGGAATATGATATAAACTGTTATATATATTATTTTGGGATTTAGGGTGTCACATGGCTCAATTGGTAGTGGGATTGTGATGAGGCGGTACTTATCCCCTAGGTACCGGGTTCGAATCGTCAGGATTTCCAATTTGAGGAAAGGGGGGGCGAGAAGCTCGTGAAGTAACATTGCCGGTATCGCTGGAGGGCCGGGGTGTTACAGTGACCTGGAAGAAGAAATCTATATGGAACAACCTAAAGGTTTTGTAATTCAAGAACAAGAAGACAGGGTTTCTAAGTTAGATAAATCAGTCTCACTATGTTGAAAAAATCTTAAAGAAATATAAATACTTTGACTATAAACTTGCTTGCACACCATATGATCTAAGTGTGAAACTTTTCAAGAACACTGGTGAAGGTATTCCACTAATTGTACTATACCCGACATTGCTTATGTTGTGGGACTATTGTGCAGGTTTATCAGTAGACCTAGTATGGAGCATTGACACGCTATCGAAAGAGTCATGAGATATCTAAAAAGAACCATGAGTCTCATATTACACTATCAAATATTTCCTGTTGTTCTTGAAGGATACAATGTTGTTGATTGGAAAATTTTATCTATTGACTCCAAAGCAACTAGTGGCTATATTTTAGTATAGCTAGTGGTGATGTATCATGGAAATCGAAGAACATGCGATATTGACTCAATCTACTATGGAGTCTAAAATGATAGCACCAGCTATTACTAGTGAAGAAGCGAGCTAGTTGTGTTGATCCACTGCGATAGTACCATGGCTATTGCGAAGATTGAGAATCGTTATCACAACGATAAGAGACGACAAATTCGTTGTAAGCAGAATGTTGTTAGAGAGTTACTTTCTAAAGGAGTTGTTATAGTGGATCAAGTATGCACTGATGAGAATTTACCAGATCATTGGAAGAAAGGGTTAGTTAGAGAGAAAGTGATAATCACATCCAAAAGGATGGGACTAATGCCTATAGAGTCACTCATGATGGTAACCCAACCTAAAAGACTGGAGATCTCAAAAATTAGGTTCAATGGATAATAACAAAGTCATAAAGTAATATGAGATGAATATGCTATTATAAATCAGAAAAGCATGATTACTGAAGGGATGATAGGATGAGATAATAGAAACTCTCAATGATATCTATACTATATGTGGAATGGAGTACCTAGCTACAAGAGTACTCTTGATAGACTTACATATGTGAATGTGGAATTGGGGCCGATTCCTATGAAATTTTTATGCATAATTCTTAGAACATTCACTATACTAGGATACACGTGCAAGGCCATTAATGCACAGGCTTTTGAGAATACACCATATGAAAAGGTTGTGTGTGAGTTTCATGTCAGAGATAGAGTTCAAGATTACGAGTCACTCTTGTTGAATTTGAATCTTACTATGTTAAGATTCAAGTAATGAGACACATTTGTTTATGCACGATCTTATATAAACGTTTGACGCTATTTCAGAAATATTTTTTTTTTTAAATTCAAGTGGGGGATTCTTGGAACAATAAGTATGTTATTGCATTAATTTAGAAATTTGTTGAAGTCCTACATTGGAAATAAATTTTTTTGAAGTCCCACATTGGAAACTCTCATACTTTGAGTAGTTTTCAACTCTATAAATACTAAAGACCCACATTGGATAGAAAACATATGTGAGATTGCTTCCATCACTATATAATGAGTTGCAAACTACTGTGAATAGTACACCAAAGTTAAATGCATTTCTCAACTTTCTCTTTTCTCCCTTTTATATTATGCTCGTCTGACTTCCGAGCCATTTCTCCCCTTTCTTTATGTCCCTTCAATATTTATGAGCGGTTCCCTTTCTTTTTTTAGAGTAGTTGTTATGACGTAGTCCCTTAGTTTTTGTTTAGTGATTGTTATGTCGTATTCCTTCGTTTTTAGAGTGGTTGTTATGTCGTAGTCCCTTCGTAATTTAGAGCAGTTGTTGTGACATAATTCCGTCCATTTTTGAGTGGTCCTAATACCACTATCATTTTAGAGCTGTCTTTGTTTCGTACTCCTTTTGATTTATGAGTGGTTATAGTACCATATTGCGAGTGACTTTAATTATCAAATTAAGAGTGACTTTAACCGCCATATTGAGGGTGTAAATCTAGAACGATTTTCTATGGTGTAGTGGAACTCCCATACCATGACTCAACTCAGTAATATCTTCGATGACATAAATTGTGAATTTTAAACATTTTTCTCCACCATTGAACTATAAGATAATGATTTGTTAACATCCAATGTCCTTCAAAAAATGCATGCAGTCAACTTTGGTAGAAAAATAAACTAAGAAATAACCATATTCTAAGTCGGCTATCTTGATCACTTTTTGTCCACTGTTGTTGTATATAACTCTAAAGAATCTTAAAATTTACTCATTTATCTTAAAGTGATTACCATGGTTTTCCTCCACGATTAGGCCCATTGATCCCATTCTTTCCCATTCTTTATCTTGAAGTGGGATATTTATGTCATCAACATAAGGCTTGGGTTCTAATTTGTCAGCATTGGTCATGGTCTCCCTAGTGTCATGCTTGATTTTTCTTGAGTGGGTTACAACCTCTTCCCTAAAAAGTGTTGGAAAACTATGACTTCTTTTTGATTAATCACAAGAGAATTAAGATCAACTCCAACTAGTTAGACATAATTCCCGATTCTAATTATGCACCAATCATACAATTTACAAGCACAGCGGAAACTTAAAATCACATACAGGATTTATTCAAGGAGCATGCAAAACAAACAATTAAACAATGCTGAAAATTAAAGAAGAGGGATAGGAAAGATTGCACCAAGTTTTATCCTGGTTCAGCTGTCCCTTGACAGCTTACATTCAGTCCTAAGATCCAACAAGATCTCAGCCTTTCCAATAGAACCTTTTTAGAATCAGTTTACAGATTTTCACACAGTGCCTTGCACCAATCTTAAACTATTCTACTCGTTCTATCTTCCCTTCCCTGAATTCCCAAGTTTAAGTCCCATAAACTTGACCAAGAATTCAGTCAAGCGTCTTCTTGTTGACAGCCCTCAACCCCGAAGAACGCCACCAGTCGCAGCTGGATTTTCGCAAAGAAATTTGTTACAAAAGAGTATCACAAACCATGAAGCAAATCAAATATACAAATATCTTGATCTTGCTTCTTCCAAAAGTAATCTTTCTCAAATTAGTCTTTTCCAATCTTCAATGATCACAAGTTGATTGTCCATGATTGAGAAAGGATTTCCAATTGATAATGGTTGTGAAAGAGTTATCTCACGTGTTGTAGCTCTGAAAATGAATTATCAAAAGTTATTGTATTGTTCAATGAATCTATTATTCGTATTATCCGTATGGAATAAGATTACCAAAGCAGTTTTTATAGTTTCAGGAAAAACAACATATGAATCGATTTAGCCAATCCATTCATTAAAGTTATAAAGCACCCTAATCGATTTATGCAATCGATTTCGCGAATCTTGTTTTTCTTGAATCTTGAAACTGCACAACATAATCGATTTAACTAATCGATTCTTTTAAATGAGTTCTCCAGACTATGATGAAAGTGAATGTCTGAATCGATGTGCATAATCGACTTGGGATGTTTTGTTCAAACAACGAGATCAAAACAGTCGATGTATGTAATCGATTCAACCATTACAGTCGTCTCTGTTTCTAAAACTTTTTGTGCAAATCGCTTTAGTCAATCGATTTCACTGGTTCCAGAGACACAATGATTTTCACCAATCGATGTGCCTACCCGATTGTAAAATTAAGTCTGAAGCTCATTACAACAAGTTGGTTTAAGCAATCGATTTACCAAGTCGATTGATGCCAACTTCAATATAACAGAAGTAAGTAAGTAGATTGAACTAATCGATTATGGATGTTCCAGACCAAGTTCTTTTTGAAATATATTTTGGTAAGTCGATTTGCCTAATCGATTTATTTGCATAGGTTTGGTTCTGGAACATTCACATTCGATTTGGTCAATCGATGTAGACAAAAACATAACATACAAAAATGATTGAATAATCGATTTGCCAAATCGACTAGTTTGCAAGGTGAGCTACTGACTTGCACATTTTCATTTTTAATAAGAGTTCAAGTCGATTTGTCTAATCGATGTAAACTATCAGTTCAGTCTTAGTGAATTAAACAATCGATTTGTGACAAACTGGCTCTCTGACTTGCACAATTTATTTTCTGATAAGTGTATCAATCGATTTACCAAGTCGATTGATGGCATGTTTGAACTTTCATAAAGTTGTGCAAATCGATTGTGCCAATCGATTGATTAATTCCAGACAGTGTAATAATAATCAACCCTTTTTCAGAATCGATTTTACTAATCGATTTGCTTGTAGATCTTCAAGGTTTTGTTGATTTCTTGAGTTCCAAGCAATGTTTCAAGCTTGTAGGATTGAACGGATTTTTCCTGAAATTTTCTCAATTCACACTGTTAGGTTTATTTTTACAAGTGTATGTTTGTCAAGAACTTCAAAAACGAGAGAACATATGTCTAACAAATAGCCATATTTCTAACAAAAAGACTTAGGGGTTTTTCTTTGTATGTCATTGTTGATGATCCGACCTCTGATTCGTCCTCTTTTTCTGGCTTTGCAGTAAAAGGTCCTCCTCCTCGATGAGTTTTTTCTTGAGTGTGAGTGTAAAATCCAACATAGCTCACATGATTTTTTCTTTTAAAAACATTAATAATTTTTTCTTAAAAGGTGAATATTGATGATGAATGTTATGTCACACGTGTTATGTGTGCATAACTGTATATATTAGCACATGCTTGAGGGTTGTCTTGTGATAGAATCAAAGATTGGTGATTTTGGGGATATCATCAATAAGAGTTTTTACGTAAAAATGTGAAATGTATTGTTGAGACTATCCACTACATAAACTAGATTACTCTGATTAGATACTTTATTTGTGGACTAGTAGGTGGATTCTCTACTCGTATTAATCTGAAGTTAGTTGAATCTATGTATTGAAGTTAGTTGTCCTTAGGTCGCATTGCATGCTACATGATAACTACATCAGGTAAAGTTATTAGGTTATGTGTGTATATGCTAATTGTGAAAATATGATATGGTGATTATTTTATTCTTATTGATTCATCACTATCAATGTTCAATTGATAATTGGTTAATATAAATGATTTGTAACTAAATAAATACGCATGTTTTTTGCATGAGCACTTAGGTTCTTTTTAGTGACATTATATATTTGGATTGTAATTCTCACAGTACAATCAACAATTTTAGATATGCTTCGATGAAGAAGACTAAATGAAGTTATCGTTATGCGACAAAAAAGACTAAGAGTTTTACCATCTTTATAATTCAGTTAGACCAGGCTAGCAAGTGATAATGAGATTTAAAGTATAATTGTAAATCAAAAGTTTTTATGTTTAGCTTTGATATTCTTTGCAAGATGATGATTTTATATCTATAATATAATAATGTTTTTCAACATTTCACATAATCTTCCCTATTTAATATTAATTCCCTATCCACGAGAAGAGGGTGTCACATGTCTTTTAACCATTTTCTATTAATTTGAAGAAAAGTGTAATAAACTAATTAGAATTTACTTTATAAACAATTTACAAAATAAATATTTGTCATTGATTAATCAGTTAAAAGATAGTCTTTTAAAAATCAATTAGTTAAAAGAGGAATATATATTTTATTAATAGTTTATCTCTTAAATATCTTTTACATGAAAATTGAAAAAAAATTAGTGCATATTAATTATAATTTAGAATTTAGTTGATATGCACTGACAGTGTAAAAATATTTTACATCATCAATAAATCACAACTTGTAAATCACAAAAAATATTTAACTTTAATTATTTCTACTTTAAAAATCACATAAATGAAAGTTTGTGATTGGTTAACAATATAAAAAAATTTATATCCATATATATATCAAAATTAATGTCTATAATTTATTGCATCAACGGCAGATTGGACAAATCCATGTATTACATGAGAATTATATATTTTATGAGATTGAGAAGTTATCTCTATCCTAAAAACATTTATATCCATGTATCATTGAGAAACTGATTTCTAATGGAAACAAACATCTTTTTGTAATTTAAAGTTAAGCTATCCGCAAGGTCTAATTCAATTGAAAAATATTGATATTCTTAAACATAGATACTATGTCTTAGGTTTGACCTCAAGATTTTATAATTTTGTGCGAGCTTCTTTACCATTTTCTCTATAGACAAAAAAAGAAAATAATTCAATGTTCAGCTGAAAGATAAATAATATTTGACTTAAATTTCTAAAATGATTTATCCTTAATTAAAACTCTTAAGCACTTTATCCAATTATTTACTTAAACTAAATAATATAATACTCCTTCCGTCCTAAATTATATGTCATTATAATAAAATATATTTATTTAAAATTATAAATCGTTTAACAATATCAACAAACAATTAATACTCATTTTTCTATTATGTCATTTACTCCCTCTATACCATAATAAAATTGATTCATTTATAAAAAAAAAATTATTTTAAAATGAATGTCCTATTGTATTTTTTTTCTTTTTATTTTACACTATACATTAATGATTATAGTAAATTGACTGATACTTAATAATAATAATTTAATAAAAATACTCTTCTTTCTTACTTTATTCAATTTTTTTAGTTAATCTATATGAAATAATTAGATGAGTCAATTATTACTTTATTTTTTTTAATTATTTTGATTTATATTTTTTTATACCATTATGAAAGAAACTTTAGGAAATCCAGGTTTGGTACCGACTGTCGTGACTTCTATATAAATAAATTCACAAGGGGAGCTTTACACTTTTTTCCAAAAAAATAAATAGATTAAGAAGAAAAAAAAAACCAAAATTTATTACACAAGAAAAAAAAAATTAAAAAGCAAAGGTAATTTCACCGATCTGAAACACCTGTTTGCAGAACTCGAAGCTCTTCTCGTTCTCTCTCTCACACATGCACTGATTCAGCGTGTTTTCTGTATTGAACCATTACAAGGTAGAACCTAGTTGAGGCAGTGAAGAAGAATGGGGGGTTTTGCTATTGGTTCTGCCTTTGATTCCAAATCTGGACAAATGATAATGGCTGCTTTGCTTTTGATGATTGTATCATTTTATAGTGGCACCCTTTTTGGCAACAATGCTCCCCTTTACATCTCTCACCTTCCCTCTCCTTCTTCTTCATCTTCTAATGGTACTAACAACCTCAAACTTCAAACTTTTCTATTTTACTCTTTCTCTTCTTCCCATCTATTATTGCCTTCTTTCACATTTCATTTTTTTTTTTTTTGCTATGTGGGTTTCTCATATGATAATTTCATATCTGTTTAGTTAAAATATGCTTCTGTTCTGTTCCAAAAAAATTAAAATAAAATATGCTTCTGTTTAGTTAAATTAGCTTTAGATTGCTTATTGGATTCATGTTGTGGCTTAGCTGGGATAAGAAAATCTATGTATGTAATTAAGCATTTTGAAATCAAATTGTTAGATTCAAATAATTGAATGTTAAATTGTAATGTCCATGGTTTTAAGTTGTTACACTGCAAACCTTTAAATTGTGGAAAAATGTGTGCAAATGCGGCTTATGCAACCTAAAGTATGGCTGCGATGCTGTTGTGGAGACTTCAAAATCTGCAATTGCGGTTGTGAACTGCATTTTAAAACCATAGTGATGTCGTCTATCTAGAATTATTTCAATGCCGTCAAATCCAAGTAGAGTGGGTTTAGGTTCCACTCCAATATTGATATTCTGTTTAATGGAAACAACTGTTCTATGCCACTAGTCTTTCTTGCTTGGTTGAGTTGTAAGCAGTTCTTAATTCACTTCTTTGGGAGATGCTCTTATCTGAAAACTTGTGTGTAACCTTTCAATTTTAGATTGCTTCTTTGTGACTCATGCAAATTTTTGTAAATCTTGTAGGAACTTCAAGATTTACTAACAAAGTTAGTCTGACATACCGCAAAACTCCCTTGGCAATACCTGAGATAGGGGTGGATGTATGTCCCTTGAAGTTTAATGAGTATATTCCGTGCCACGATGTGTCCTATGTGGCGACGTTGATGCCTAATCTTGATGTTTCTAGAAAAGAAGAGCTGGAGAGACACTGTCCTCCACTTGAAAAGCGATTATTTTGCTTGGTTCCACCACCGATGGATTATAAAATACCTATCAAATGGCCTCTTAGTAGGGATTATGTTTGGCGGAGTAATGTGAATCATACACATCTTGCAGAGGTCAAGGGAGGCCAAAATTGGGTCCATGAAAAGAATCAGCTCTGGTGGTTTCCTGGTGGTGGTACCCATTTCAAGAATGGGGCATCCGAGTACATCGAGAGGTACGTGTCAGTTCATTTATTTATGTTTCCTTTTTGTTTCTATTCCTGAGGATCATGCTAATTGCCGAACTAATTTTTCAATGATTTTATTAACTTCTTCGATATTTTGAAATCAATTGAGTATGTAATGGCTCTGACGTGTGAACATATTATCTTTTTCCATTTGCTAAATCTCAAAGTTAATCCACTTGAATACTGTTAAGTCTGCTGCTGAATATTTACTGGGAAAATCTTATTTGATGTAGATTCTGGTATAAATAAATTCAGAAACTAAGATTGAGATCTCTATGTGGAGAGAACAGGTAAAGATGTGTAAAATAATGCCGGATATAAATTTTTATTTCAATAGTGATAAAACTATACCTTGTACTGTGATCTACTGAGAACTCCTTATCTAGAGGTAGCTTCTTCTGCAAAAAAATTGTGTATCTGTTTCTTGAGTTTAGATTTTCTGCTTTTGCAATTATAAAGTATGCTTTAATTCTTAGGGAAATCCAATACCTTTTTACCCGGAATGAAAAATGATGTGACTGCCTGCCTGATTTATGGTTGTCTTTGAAATGTGTAATCATATATGGCTTATGCAAATTTCAATATGTTCTGCCTACAATGTTCACAAAGCAATTGCACTTGCAACTGAAACTCAACTACAATTTAAGAACTTATATAGGACAAAAGAAAATGAAAGGAGAAATAATGTTTGAAATTGAAATAAAGAGAAATTTTATATATTTTGACTTTCTCTTCCCCAAATAATAAAACATTTCAAACATTAAGGCTCTGTTTGGGAGTTAGGAGGGGATGGTTTTGGGGGAAAGCTAGGGAAGTGAGGGGAGGGGAAAGGAAGGATATTCATTACACACTTTCATGCCATAACTTTGTTGCAATCTGTAGTTCATTGGTGTTGATGAAACAGACTAAAAGCCGATGCAGCTAACTGATACTTTCTAACTTACACATGCACAGGGGAAAGGGAGAGAGTTGCGGGGAAGCTGATTTTGACAAATTAAACTTACATAAATATAAATGGTCAAAATCAGTTTTAACTATTCTTGAAAGTTTCAATTAAAATCAATTTCTACCTACCTTGTAATTATTTTGCTTCGTGCTATGAACTAATTTGAGCATGGAAAGTTTGTATGTTGTGTGAGTAGTGCAAGATACAATTGTTAGTTTTTTGATTGCTTTATATATGCAGGTTAGGACATATGATTACAAATGAGACTGGTGATCTGCGATCTGCGGGCGTAGTCCAAGTTCTGGATCTTGGCTGTGGTGTGGCCAGTTTTTCGGCTTACCTTCTTCCCTTGGATATACGTACAATGTCCTTTGCCCCCAAGGATAATCATGAAAATCAGATTCAATTTGCATTAGAGCGAGGAATTGGTGCAATTATCTCTGCCTTGTCCACAAAACAACTACCATATCCTACAGATTCATTTGAAATGATTCACTGTTCAAGATGCCGAATAGACTTTCATGAAAATGGTAATTGGCTTTTCTTATGCTATTTGTATATATTGGCTGATATCAGACTTTAGCTTTAGTGTTTGTTTGTTTAAATGGGAAACGAGACGAGGAGAGAACTTGTGTGGAGAGGCTTTAGACTTAGTGCTTGTTTCTCTGCATCCAGAGACTCCAGACAAAGCTTTGATGGACATGAACCACGATGCAATGTGAACTTTTTTATTCTTATAGAGAAAATTGTTTTTTGCTGTCCACTCTTAGAAATGTGTTTAGCTTTCATTTGTTTAAGATCTTTAATTCCATCGGCACACTTGTTGAACACAGTGGGTGGCTTGGCTCTCTACCTTTCCATTACTGTAACTAGGTTCCTACTTCTTCAACACCTGGTTCAGCCTATTTTTAAGCTTGTTAACGTTATCTTTGAAACCATAATTCTCCATTTCTTTCCCGATAAGAGTTCCTGTAGATCATACCAACTTTTTAGGAAACAAGAACAATTGAATTGAAATGAAGAATCTTATTATTGAAAAACCTGAGAAAATGGAGAATATAATTCTCCCCATGGGTTTTTCCTTCACACAAGACCACTCCTTTTCATCACAACATTAAATGCACTGAATTCTATTTCCTAACCTTATTTCTCCTATTTATATATGATATATCCTCTCTAATTAATGACTAATCCAAACAGCTTGATGTCAATTGTGTATGATTCGTCCTTATATTAGTCAAACTTGTTTATTGTTAATACATACCTTATATAGCAAAAAGGAGTAATTATGCGATAAGTCTGTCTTGTCTCTTTGTAATATTGACTTCCATCTTCATGATTGAAATCTCTCCCTGACCATGCCTTCATATTAATCTTCATCAATTTCTTTTAGGCCAACCCTCTTCCTTATAGCATCCATTTAGTTGATGAAGGATGACACCGAGATTTTAACATCTGTTTACTCTGGTAGTGCAAAACACTGTTTTTTGTTTTTGTTCCCTTGTTCAAGAAGTATATTTTTTATATATGACACTCTTAAAAAAACTGTGTATTTGTAAGGCTAAAAGAAAAGGAACACCCTCCAATTATTGGTCGATTTAAGAAAATGTGGGTTCAAAACACATTACACTAACTCCTGAAACTTGCCAAATCATACTAGTGTGAAGTTTACTTGTGTATGTAGAGTTTAAAGAAGTAGAGTTGTTAAGTTTTGAGCCATAGATAATTTTATTAGAATTGAACTTCATTGGATGTATTTCTTGCATTTTATCCGATTTCAATAAATCATCTATAAGGGTGTATCGATCATGAGAAAAATAAAAGACGAAACAAGAAAACAATCAGTTCTGGCATCTTTATTCTCATTGCAGGTTTAATTGAGTAGAATAGAGTTTTTCTTTTCCCCTTGTAGTTATCATCATCATCACCATCATCTTTTATTTATTGAATGACCTGGTAGAATAGGTTCCATAGGCTGATATAAACACTAATTGGCGAAGCCTTACCCAATTAGACCCATTTATTATTTCTGTTATAGATTCAATCTTGATAACTAATAGATGGATGCAATCTATTTATGTCAAAGCTACTATTGTTGCGAGTGTCCTATTTAGTTGGATGTGATTTATTGTCTGTTGCTAATTTATTATGTCATATGCAGATGGGATTTTGCTGAAGGAGTTGGATCGCCTTCTTCGCTCGAATGGTTATTTTGTTTATTCCGCACCACCTGCTTACAGAAAAGATAAAGATTTTCCTGTCATTTGGGATAAGTTGGTGAAGTTGACTACAGCAATGTGCTGGAGACTCATTGCTCGTAAAGTTCAAACAGCAATATGGATTAAAGAAAATAATCAGCCCTCCTGCCTTCTGCAAAACGCAGAACAAAAGCTTATAAATGTGTGTGATGTGAATGATGAGTCTAAACCTTCATGGAATATCCCACTTAAGAATTGTATACAAGTCAGAAATTCTAATGCAGAATCTAACAAGCTACCTCCAAGTCACGAGCGCCTTTCAGTGTTTTCTGAAAGGCTGAAAAAGATAGGTCTGCCTTTTCTCTTTTTATTAAGTGTGCAAGAAGCTAATATCCATATTTTATATTTCATCAGTTGATGCTACTTTGTTGAGAGTTTGCTCAACCTAAGAATAGTTCTTGTCAAAAACTTCAAATTAGGTGGGAACATTTCTGACTTGCATAAATGAAAAAATAAATAAAATAAAAGAAAAATGGTTGAGTTGTAGGATCAGTATAACCAGGAGTGTCTAGTTACTTTTCTGATTAAGTTTGTCATATTATCATACAAGTATGTAGTGGAGCACCTCCCCAAATTGTCTATGTTATATGTGTTTTTTTAAAGATCATTTACATATTGATATCAATATAGAAAGTCACTATCTGGTTTGTGCCTATTTTTGAGTGGAGATTGGAAAGAACCAATACAATTAAAATCAAAAGGACAATATTGCTTACCTGTTCAACTGCAAAATTATAAGATAAAACAGCATGATTGTAATCTCTTTCAATCTAATATGATGAGCATTTTAACCTTTTCAAAAACAGGTATAAATCAAGATGAATTTACATCGGATTCTCTGTTCTGGCATGATCAGATTCGTCATTACTGGAGACTAATGAATGTCAAGGAAACAGAAATACGCAACGTGATGGATATGAATGCCTTTTATGGTGGATTTGCTGTTGCATTGACCAACTTTCCTGTTTGGGTAATGAATGTAGTTCCTGCAACCACAAAGAACACCTTATCTGGAATTTTTGACCGGGGTTTGATTGGAGTTTTTCATGATTGGTAAGACTTTTCAATTGATATCGTAAATAGTAAATAGAATTCTAACATGTGTATTATTACTTATTAGTTAACTGCAGCTGATGTAGATATCTTTTACATCAGGTGTGAGCCATTTTCTAGTTATCCTCGTACGTACGATCTTTTACATGCAAACTACCTCTTCTCCCAGTACAAAAACCCAGGGGAAGGTTGTTTATTGGAGGATATCATGCTGGAGATGGATCGTCTTACACGGGCACTGGTAATCACTTTTCTAAAAGGTTACCTTTGTTATCTGCATGTGAAATCAAAGTAGAAGTTCATGTGACTGAAATGATACTAAGAATTTTGGTAAAAGTCTCATTGTAAATTCTGATATATACATCCCCAAATTTATTTTCATGCTTGCATGATTGTATGCAAAGAACCAGTTCAGAGACATTTCTGTGCCTGGTCGTTTGATTTTTCACCTTTCATCCATTGATTGAACAAAGTAATGTTAAAAACTGAATAATTAATCAGCGCGACAGTTCAGTTTTATTTATATTTTTTGAATTTTTGAGGTACAATACACATTAGTATTTATTGTTACATAATATTCTTTTGTGAATAAAGTTGATAACTTAGAACTAACATGTTACCTGCAGGGATTTATTATCATTAGGGACGAGGAACATGTTATGTCAAGAATCCAAGAGTTAGCCCCAAAATTCCTTTGGGATGTAGAGTCACATTTACTAGAGAACAAAGAAAAGAAGATGGAAACTGTTTTAATTTGTAGAAAAAAGTTTTGGGCAATCCTCTAAGGTGAACAAATCGTTTTTGCTCGTGGGAAATGTTTTTAACCACACGGGTAATTTGTAATGTTTTAGTTCTTCTGTATCTGCTTTGTTCATTGCTTGATGATCATTTTGTGTACATGTCTGTAAGGCACTCAATTTGTACATCACTTTCAGTTTAGTAAGTAGGAATAGAAGTTTTAATGCCCTTACATGATTTAATCTTTGTTTTATATCTCAGTGCATATATATTAGAGATGAAGATATAAAATCAGAAGTAATTTATGGCTTCATTAATTTTAAAATTCATATCATGGCAATAAAATCTCAATTAACATCTAGGTTATTACGTGGATGGATTGATTTGGGGCAGGGAAATGGGTTAAGAGTGATAAGAAAGTTTTGGGTTCAACTCCCCCTTACTAACATGACATACAAACTACTAACATTTGCTAACAAAGAATATGAATTGTCTTTTGACTTTTGTAAGAAAGTAGATATCCAACTTAGTAATCAACATAAACCACATAGATGTATTAGGTGGTCTTTGAGAAACAAAAATAAATATCAATTTGTTTCGTAAAAATCTCACATGTGTGTTAGCTTAGTCCTTTTTAAGTTTCTTTTTAGGGATTAATTTGACTAACATTGGGTATTTTTTAGGAGGAAATTAGTAATTTATTTTTCATTCTATGGGACCATATTACCAATTGTGTTATTTATTCATCAAAAATTACTCACTTTATTCACTTAG
Source organism: Cicer bijugum (assembly GCA_037974875.1). Taxonomy (NCBI): domain Eukaryota; kingdom Viridiplantae; phylum Streptophyta; class Magnoliopsida; order Fabales; family Fabaceae; genus Cicer; species Cicer bijugum. The sequence goes on along the minus strand of JBBPBT010000881.1, from coordinate 2,293,551 downwards.
ACTGAGTTTGGATTTGAAATTTTTTAGGATCAGGTAATGGACAAAGTTGTAATCCATCCTAATCTCATCCCTTGGCCAAGTAGACAAGGTCTTGGAGGTAAAAATCCGTCCTGGCTCATCCACCAGCCTCATTGAAATGCTAATCTTATCATGGGTTGTAAGGGTGTTCTCGGCTCGATTTGAAGGCAAATTATCTGATCCAAAGCAAAAAGTGTGTGATTTGATTTGGTGTTGGATGGCTCACAAATCTCACATGATTTGATTTCATTGGGTTAGTGTTAACTTCATTATCGAAGAAAATGTTTAAACAAAACTGCTATTTAGTACGTAATACATCGAAGAAAAAGTGTTAAAGTTTAATTCCATGAGTTTTCTCGTCGATTAATCATGTCTGCTAGTTCACAATCTTCTTATAACTAAATTATTCAAAGTTTGTGATATTGTCCGTGCTTACCCCCGAACCAATTGATAACAACACCAATCGAAAAGTAAGTTTGGAATATGATTACTAATTTCTAAAAGCCAACTTTACCTTTTAGGTCATGCTAACAAGGGCCTTGCTCTAAGAGCACTCGTGAAGGAAATAATAATAAAAAAAATAAAAAACTTATAAGTGCAAAATTTTACTTTTTATAATTTTAAAATTTTAACTACACAATTTTTAAGATTTTTTCTTCTATATTTGAATTTTTAATAAGTGTCATGCTAACAAGTGTGTTATTAAGAAAATAAATACAAAATTATTCAAGAGTTTGGTTTAATTGTAGTTTTGGTCTTTCTATTTTAGTTGAATTACGAAAATAATCTCATTTATTTTATTTCTCTCTAGTTTTGGTATTCAAACAGAATTTTGGTTTAAAACTTGATGAAATGTCATTCTTTTTAAGCTACACCACATCATTTATGATTATAGATCTCATGTACAATTATTACACCACAAGATCTTGATGCATGGTATGATTTAAATAAATGCAAAAAATGGAGGTAATATGGGTCTAGAACGAGAGAGGGTAAAGCAAAGTGAGATATCTTAAGAATTTTAAATAAAATGACACAATTTAAGTGTATTTTTATATGGTTCTTACTCAATTGACTATAATTTTACAAAGATTGTTATAATTTCAAAAGTCGAATTATAATTTAAGAATTATAAAAAAAAAAAAACTTTAGAAAATGTAGTTAAGTTTTTTTGTGATGCACCTAGTAAAAAAGGGCTACAGGTAGCACTTGATTTCCTGTTTATACACATGGAGAGGGTGACATCGTAAGCCCAAAGCACCTAAGAGTAAATACATGACCTATATATGTGCTGATTTTATGACCCGGCCCATACATTTTACCTCGCATCCAATTTCCTCTTTCTTTTTAATGGCTAAATTGGAAGTTGTTAGTCTATCCAACTTCAATTATAAACAAATGTATCAATTTATACATTTATTAAGGATAATAGTTAAATGTATTTAATTTTTTTAATTTCATTTAAAAAATACAACTATTACCACAATTTTAAGGAGAAATAGCATTTACCTCCCTTGAGGTCACCTTAAATAACACTGACACCCCTCTAGTTTTGAAAAAATACTTATCTTTCATGTATTTTAAAAAAATTGCATTAAACATCTTTTTGCCATACTTACATCTATTTTTGTCATTTACTATATCACTCAATTAAAATTTTCGTTTTTAATTTGTAAAGATACAACTATACATCTGCTAATTGTAATTTTGAAAGTTATAATTATCTTTTAATAGCACAACCAAAGTGTGTATTATAATGTCTTTTTGATAAATGGCAAATAAAATTAAAAGAGTGATAGAAAATAAATGTTATGTACAATTTTTTATAGTGAATATAGAGAAGGTGAATGTGTTTTCAAAACTAGAAGGGAGTGTTAGTGTCATTTAAAGAGGTTTAATGGGAAGTAAATGCAATTCTCCTAACTTTAAATATTGTAGTCATCTCCCACAATATTATGAAATTAATGTAACTATTTTTAAAACAATGTCATTTACATGTAAATAGTCAGTCCACCTTTGTTTAATGTTTATATTTAAGGCTAATTAATGCATGAATATTTTTGTTTATAATTGAGGTTGGATGAAATATTTATTAAGAGTTTCACTTTAATAATATATTGAAAATGTATTTATATAAGTGATTAGGTATCTTTAATTTTGTAAGAAGATTTTGTAGCTATTATCAAACCACTCAAGTAACACTCTAGAAGATATCATGTTCTATATGTAAAATGGATGTTTTATGAGTCTCTTTAGATGTTACATAAAATTATCTTTATAAGATCAATATTTCTCTCATTTTACAAGTCAATTAAAATTATTTTTAATTTTAAAGAGTCTAACGATGAAATACACACATACAAAGTGTAGAGAACGTGGTTATGTAAGTTCAAACTCAAGTATCAATATCAATATATTATTAAACATCATTGTTTACCATATTAGTTGTACTTATGGAAGCAATTCAATTAAAATTTTGATAAAAGCAACTTTTAAATGATAATTTATCAACTGTCTCAAAAGGAGAAACGAAATAAGATTGTCACAGCCCAACACTTACCATAGTTTATTCATTTTTACTACCAATTTTATTCGCTATTTCTAATGAAGGGAGGGGGGACGAGAAAGTTGTGATTAACGATAACGGTAAGAGTCAAACTGTTACAAAAAATGACACAAATGGACGGTGATACTTATCCCCCAAGTACCAGATTCAATTTCCACATAAGACAAAAATTCACTATTTTCAACAAAGAAAAAGAGAGGATGAGAAGATCACGATTAACAATGTCGATAATGATAAAAGTCAAACGGTTATTTATAAGAATCATGATTAACACTGTCAATTTATCAATTGTCTCTAAAGGAAAAACAAAATAAAACCATCCACAATTTTGGTTTCTTTACTTAATAAACACCACTTCCGTGAAAGAAAAAAATCAATGTTTTTATAGATATTTTCTTCTATTTTTTATACAGATTCTACTTAATAAATTATATTACAATAAATGAATATTTTTAAAATATAATAATACAAAATTATTGATAAGGCTAAATTAAAAAACTTGAATATTTATTAAATATTATAATTAAAAAAATTATAAAATAAATAATATATGCACATGAAATCTCCCCAAATAAAGATAGTTTTATTATTAGATCAGTTCAATAAGAGAGTTTTATTGTAGATGATATAAGTAGCCCTCAAAGTGTAACAAGGCAAGAGGACCGCACTAAAAAATTTGTCGGTTTTTGGAAGAACACCAAGCTGAAAGGGTAATAAGAGTTATACAAACTTATAAGTTATAATAAACAGTTGCAGCTGAGAGATGATCGATCACATGGGATACTGAAACGAAACTGACGTGACAAGACAACCCCATTTTTGTCTCCAAAATCCTCTGCTAGCTATTATTTCAATTAATATTATTGTATTGATTCAGGGTAATGCCTCTGCAATCTTTTTCTGCCTCTTATATTTCTTCTCTCCCCATTCAAAGTGATTTAAGGATTCAGTACTCCACGTTGGGTTTGTGTTGTCAATTGTCGCTACATTATTATGGAAAAGGGAAACCATGTCATAGGCTCATACCCATCGTTTTACATGCATATGTGTGGGTTTCTTCCAAAGAATTTCATTTACCAATGGAAAATCATCTTTTCTTCCATCTCTGTCTCGTCCATTACCAAGAGACTCATTACAATATAGAAGTAATAAGTTTTCATTGTATGGAAACCGATCGAGATCTTTAAATTATGGTGTATTTGTCATAATAGTAAAGATAATTTGAAGATGAAAGTGAAATTTAGTTAAAATAAAAAAGATTTATGGTTCGACCTATGATATTAACAATTTTTTCTTTATTTAAATTAATTATTAACAATTAATATTTATATATAGGAAAATATAAATTACTGTGATTTTGAAAATATTACAAATTGTAATTTTTATAAAATTAAGACGGTCTACTGTGATTGTAATTTTTTGTAATTTTATAATGATACCAAAGATGCATTAAGATGGTTATGAGCAGGATTTTTTGAAATAAAAAAACAAAATCTAACTGAAGTGATAAACTGAACAATTTCGAAAAAACTAAATTCGTATGAGCAGTACATGGACAAAACTGAAATCAGTTGGGTTTAACAATATGATTTATATATTTTTTTGGTTTTTTGAACAGGCTTAAAATACAATACAATTCGATTCGATTTTTGGTTTTTTATTTTATTGTATGCAACATCAATTATTAATGACAATTTTGATACAATTGGATTCACAAAGAATCAAAGAATCAATTCGTTTAAAAAAAATATAGTTTTTTTTTTTTTG
>JBBPBT010000881.1:2234500-2276093 GCA_037974875.1 Cicer bijugum | reverse complement strand
AAAATCTAAAATAAGATTTAGTTCATATTTGTAATTGAAGAAAATCTTTAATCAAATGAAAAAAAAAGATATAGTCAAAATTTGATCAAGATTTATCTACAATAAAATATAAACATAATCAATTTGAAGAACTTGTAAACACAATCTAAAAATTTTACAAATGCAATCTGAACAAAATACGAATAAAATCAATCTGAAGAATTTACAAACTAAATTTAAACAAAATAGGAACATAATAAATATGAAGAATTTACAAACTCAATCTAAACAAGATACAATTTAGAATTAAACAAGGACTAAATTGAAGTTGTAATTTTAACTATAAATAGATACTCAAGGATGAAGAAGAAGAAGATCACCGAAAATCAGAAAAGAGTATAAGAACTCAAGCACAAAGTTCCAAAGTAATTTTCTAGAGTTCATTGAGAGAAACACTTGTTTAAGTTAGAAATAATTTCTAAGTGTTTTTTTCTTAGAGTGTTAGAGTTATTATTATTATTGTTGTTATTATTATTATTATTATTATTATTATTACTATTATTATTATTATTATTATTATTATTATTATTAGCTTAAAGTTCCAATCTTTTGTATCCAACTCGATAATGGTATAGTTCCTTCTTCTATTTGGATTTGTTAGATTATTAGGAGAAGATTTGGCTTGCAGGGTCAAGGTGGTTAGTTACTCAAAAGTCTGGGGTCAAGCTATTTGGGAAGACTAACTTAGAAGGTTAAGTGCTTTGTAATTCAAGGTATTTAAATTAGTGGATTAAGGCATTCTGAATAGAGGGATTAGATGTAGCCAAATTAGTGGTGAACCAAAATAAATCTATTTGTTAAATTATTTATGTTTTCAGTGCTTGCTACCTTTGAATCCAATTGCTTCTTATATAAGTAATTCATAAAAGTTAATCAACATTCATCAAATTAACAAAAAGTTATCAACTTTGGCAAATACAATTCAACCCCTCTATCTCGTGTTTACACCTTTAGGTTCTAGGAAGGCTTCGACATGGTGGAGGATTATTTTTCATCGTTAGAGAGGAGAGGAATGAATGATAGGAGTTGGTTTGCTTATATATTGTTAAAGTAGTTGGGAATAGAACAAATATGTTGTTCTAGTTAGACCCTTGAGTCAATGGAGGTCTGGTGCAAGATATAAGAGACTGTTTAGTTTGACCTCTAATAAAAATATAAAGGTGGCGTGTTTGATTGTTAGGGGTGATGATGACTTGATTTTTAATTGGGGTGGTGTAGTATTCTTTTTAAGTGGGAAAAAGAGTTAATGGAAGAATGTGTTTTGTTGTTGAATAACAATCTTTTGTAGAATAAAATTTCTGATAGGTGGTGGTGCAACATTACTCACAATGTTTTCTTCCTTCCTTTAGGTGTGGAACAAGTGGATCCCCGCGAAGGTGTTGGTGTTTTGTGTGGGAACAATTTAAAACATCAATGTTTTGTTTAAGTGTGTAGTTCCAAAATCAGGTATTTTATATGACTTTGCGCTGCATCCTATGATGTTTGATCTAATTTAAAAAAACAACAAGACTCCACTAAAATTTCCATATTCTAAGTTTGGTGAACGCATTCTGAATAACACCAATGGTGACTCTATCTAATACAAAGAATGCTTTGATTGGTTTGCCTCTTATGCATACAACCAACATCTATTTACTTCTATCTTTAATAATCTCATCTACCTCCGTTGAAAAGTCAACGCTTTGATAAAAAGTTAACACTCAAGATAGTCAATGCTCTGATGGAACTAATCACTCTGAAATAACAATCTCTGAAAAAATCAACTATCTAAAGAAAACAAATTTGTGCATTATTTTCTCAACACCCTGAATGAACTATTTGTCTGAAGGACTATGTGACATATTATAATCATGATAATCTCTACTCTTTTCGTTTCAATATAAAGTTACATAGAATCCATTACAAGCACTATTTATCGACAATTCTTAATGGTAATGAATTTCTGAAAGATTTGATGAAAAGATCAAAATTAATGTTGATTTCTTGCAATCAGGACAACAACCAAAAATCGTAATGTTCTCTATAAAATGATATGCAACCCTAATTGAAATAGATAAAAACAATAGACCAATGTACCACAATATGCACAATACAACCATCTTGCTCCTCTTTTTGTCTAAGTACTGAGAAACAGTTTTCTGATAATCCAACTTTGTAAACACCCTCTTGTGAGAGTTATTCCAAAACCATTTAACCTTTCATTTTTGTAACATAGCCTAGTAGTGTCTTTTTTCCTCAATAACTTGATTGTACTAAACTAGAAGATTGTGAAGACTTAAACATACTCAATTTACTAGCAGATGTTCAGTGGAAGTGTGATTCAGATGATGAGTTTGTAGATGAAATCCTTCAAGTTAAAGGGACTGGGTAAATTCTATTCAGTTGATGGTTAACCTAGATAAATTTGTTGTGTTGTTATGTGTTTCTATTTATCTCTTCTGCTTTCATCACTTTATTTTAATCTTGTTAAAATGGTTTTTCGCGTGAAACAAAATTCAAACCATCTTTCTTGTGTGTCTTGTTCTACAAGGTATACACCCCCTTTGTCTTTGTTAGCAATGTCTTGTTCTTTTAATTCTTTTTACACTTTTTCAAAGAATTGTTTAATATAATATTTTAGCCGATTAAAAAAAAGGTATCAAATACAATATTATACCATATTTACGTATAAAAATGAATCGAATGACTTAACTTTAGGATTAGATAGAAATTGTAGTTGAAAGAATATGCATGAGTAGTGAACTACTCCTCTAGGATTTTAGAATTAGGGTTAAACCGTCCAATAGAATAACGATTAAATAGTTAAACAATTGAAACCATGGACCTCTCATTAGACTTTAAATAATGGTTCAACTCATCACAATCTATTCAGAAACAATAGCCAACACATATTTATCAGTTAATAAATACTTAATAACAATATACCATAATTTATATATATTAATAATTCTTAATGATTGATTATTGTCAATACACAATTGATTAATTAAATAATTAATCTAACAATATCCCACATGGAAGAAAATAATCAATACCTAAAGATTAAAAATTTGAACACTAAAATATCAATTATAATCATAACATTTGTCATCAAATAAGAAAAATAAATCATACATGTCAAAGACTAAATTTTATACTAAAACAATGAATTTAGAATGACCCAAATATTTGAAAATGCTATAACTCTCACTAATCAAAAATACCAAAAGAATTTAATCTAAATGATATTCATAAGTCTTTTTTGTCAATGGTTCTACCTACAAGTTTTCAATTTCATAAATGTCATATACTATGATAGGTATAAGATTAGTCATTACATATTGACATAGTCCATTACAAGAGTAATTACATTTAGCCATAAGTATCTTCATAGCACAATATTATAGACGATAAGTGAATTGAAATCATATTTGTACTGAAATGTTTATAATTAAAAAAGAAGCACAATATAATTGTATGTTAAAGAATTATTGTGCATTTTCAAATGATGCTTATTGAGATTAAAATAATTTTTATATAAATCTAAATATATAGAATGAGACCTAATTTTCAAAGTCTAGTACAATATGAAATTTGTTATAGGGGTCACAAGAGTGTATGCCAATATAAGAAGGATAGTTTTCAAGTATGTATAATTTGTGTACATGTGCACTCTCACTTATACGACATATATAAATAAAATTTGTATTTTCATTAAAATTTCGCTAGTTTATAATTACTCTCTAACGATACACATGAAAGTGCTGGAAAAACACAAGAAACAAGAGTTTGAATTATGTTAACCATTTTAAAAACTTATTTTCTTTTAGAAATTTCAATTGTGTTCTTTATCAAAATATTCAACTAAACATGTTTAAATATAAGTTGAATTTGAACCATAAAGAACTATTCAAATTAGAGCGACAAAGGAAGAGAAGAGAGACACACATATTTTTATACTTGTTCACTACAAACTATTGCAACATCTAGTATTTCCTTTACAAAGAGATTTAGTCTCATTTTGGTCGAGGACATAATCCATTATAATAAAATATAAAACATGTATTATTTACTCTCTCTGTTTAGGCTTTGAGTGTTCTTCTTTTACCTCTTGAAGCTATACCACTAGACACCTTTCTAGTCTTTTCAACATTTTAGCAAATTGCATGAAGGATTACAAGTATTTTTGCACCTCTTCATGTACTTTTTATGAGTTAAAGAGTTGATACTACTATCGGACTGATACACATCAAATTGAGTTTGAGCTGGCACAAAGTTTTTCTTCAAGATTCTAAATCTCATCGAGAGAATATTAGTATTCAATCCTACATCAATTCAAGTGTATCAAACAACTAGTTTGATTTACATCAATTTCTAATAACTCTTATCATAGAGGATTTTTCGTTCAATCTTGCTTTTGATGTATTCAAGGCTTTTCCAAAATCATTAATATTTGAACATTGTTGTTTTCTTCTTTGAATTTATTTGAATTACTAAGAATCGAATTATTAGAATTGAATGATATTGTTCATCTTAACCGATGATCTTCATCACTATAATTATTTTCTTAATCATTGTGTGATTATTTTCTTCACGATCATCATATGATCATATTGTAGGGGATGATAATCCTTTTCTTCAACTTCGATTGTTTTCATTAAGTACTTAACAATATATTTGCTGGGAATAGTGTCGTTGAACATATTTGTCTTTTTTTTAATAGTACATTGAGTCATTGACATATATGTACTATCCATTATACTACTCTAGTTTGTTTTGTACTATTCAGACAATTGTATTATACTGATTGAAGGAGGTTGATGAGACAACTATTGTATTGAATCCAAATAATGTTATATGAAGAACTATGACTATTAATTATCTTAATAATAACAAAATTATTTAATGAGAAAAGTTTATGTTTTAATGAGTATGTTTAAGTGTGCAGACTCTCTCTTATAAATAGTTTAAAGGTTCCCTGATATATTCTCTATTGAACAGAGAAAGGGAATTAACAAATCAAGGCAAATGCACTCTTACTCTAGAAAATCATACCTTGTCTGATTTTGATCAATGCATTCACAACGTGCCTCAAGTGAATCTGACTAACGCAAGCTCATTCTAACAATTATGCGTTTGAATATTTTGACAACCCATTTGATTGTCTTGTCAATACCTTAAGTCAGCATTGTATTAAAAGTCAATGATCTCAAATCAATCCTCTAAGTCTAAAACTTTGAAAAAGTGAACATCTCAACATCATTTGCTCATCAAAGTTGGACTTATCCTCTGATTAAAGAAATGGAATGACATCCTTTATACAATTCATTTTACATGCGGATTTCATGCAATTATAACAATAGTAAAAAACCCTAATTTTTTTGTAGTCTCTCTTTGTAAAGACTAGTGATCTTCACTACAAAATATGCGATAAAACCAACTGCGAAAATACATAACAACCTGAGAATCAATGTACTATCACTTTAGGGTTGAAACATTACTTATATTTTAAGAGCATACTTATCTTTTGTGAGAGTTATTACGAAAAAACCTTAAATGTTTTATTGTAACCTAGCCTATTAGTGGCTGTTGTCCTCAACAACTAGACTGTACTAAGCTAGAAGTCCTTCAGAGTGAAGGAATTTGACATAGCTACCTTGTTGGTAGTGAACCAACATAAATTGGATTTGTGTTTCTCTTCTCTATCTCTTTATTTTATGTTGCTTTATCTTATTAATTTTAGCATATGTTTTCAAGGATAAGTTCTTTTTTCTCTTTTTTTTATATGAAAAAAAAACAAACACAATTCAAACCCCTCCAGTTCTTGTGTTTTTCGATCTTCAATTTGCATCAAAGTTCAGTCTCAAGGCTGCGCATTTAACCATTTTGAGAAAAGATTGAAAGTGCAAACCCGAGAAGGGGGGTTAAATTGTATTTGACTAAGTTGATAATTTTTTTCATTATTTGATTAAACTGATTCAAACTTGATGATTTACTTCGAGTAGAAGCAAAAACAAAACTATGGAGTGTAGGAATAAAGTGCACAATTAATTTATCCTTGTTCACTACTAGCTTGGCTACATCAAGTTCCCTCACTCAAAAGGATTTAATCCACTAATTTAACAACTTGAATTATTAAACACCTAACCCTCTAAGCCAATGTTCTCAAATAGTCTAACAACCCCAAACTTTTAAGGACATACACACCTTGGTTCTACCAGTCAAATCTTCTCCACACAATCTAACAACCCCAAATTGTTGAAGGCACACTAACACCACTATTGGATTTGAATAGAATGGTTTGGAACTTGAGTAGTTGCTTCTAACAAGCTGATTATAAAAATGACTATCAGACTCTAAGAAAAGCACTTAGAAAATATTTCTCATTTGAACAAGTGTTTCTCTCTTTGAACTCTAAGATGAAATTGGAATTTTATGCTTGAGTTCTTCTACTCTTTTATGATTTTTCGATGAACTTCTTCTTCATCCATGAGTATCTATTTAGATAAAATTAGGGCTTCAATTTAGTCATTGTTTAATTATGAATTGTATCTTCATTTCTAGCTTGGTCAACAACTATCTTATTCAAAAGTAATTATAAACAAAATGCTTTTTGATAATATGTTACTTAAACGATTCTTTATTTCTGAATCCAATCTAAGCAGTTATAAATTGATTTTGTTTTTTTTTTCACATTTAGTTTATAAAGTCTTTAGATTGATATTGTTTGTATTTTATTAAGATTGATTTCTTACATTCTTCAGATGAAACTTCCACCCTATTGTCTGATGTGATCTGGATGGAAATATAATGTTGGACCGGTTCTTGAACTTTCACAAGTAGGAATATGACTAAGTCGAACTAAATATTTTGTCCTTTGTCAAAATCTGAATGATATCTTAGCAAATAATAAACGTATCTTCTTGTAAATAATTATTGATCATATCTTCTTGTAGATAAATCTTGATAAAATCTCTTTTGTAAATAATTCATATCTTCTTGTGTTAAATCCTGATCAAATATTATTGTAAATAATTCATATCTTCTTGTGATAAATATTGATCAAATCGTCTTGAAAATAATTCATATCTTCTTGTAGATAAATTTTGATCAAATCGTCTTGTAAATAGTTCATATCTTGTAGATAAATCTTGATCAAATCTTCTTGTAAATAATTCTTATGTTATTGTTAATAAGATGTTGATCATATTGTCTTCAAATCATGACCATATCTTCTTTTCAACTTGGTCAAATATTATCTTCAGTTATAAATCTAAATCCAATCTTATTTTAGGTTGTCTTAAAAACACGAATCTTCTTTCATACTTTGTGAAGTCAAATATATTATTCTCATAAAATATTTTTGTTAGCATCAAAGCTCTAAATATAAAACCAACTTGGTTCCAACAATTATCCTATTTTTATTGTTATTATGAGTAACTCTTGTGATGAAGCTACAAGTGGTAATGTTATCTCACATAATCCTTGTAACGACCCAACTCTTATTGTTACAATTATATCATCACGACCTTCTCACCTCCTTCCACCTCGTGGAAATAACAAATTTTTGTATTCCATGGAAATCAGACTCAGTACCTAGAGTATTAGTACCACCGTCCATTCATTCCCACTAGCAATTGAGCTTTTTTGTAACAACATACCCTTACTGTTACTGGCACTATCAATCACGACCTTCCTACCCTTTTCCACCTCATGGAAATAACAAGTTTTTGTCTTATGTGGAAATTGGACCAATACCTAGGGGATAAGTACCATTGTCCCTTCATTCCTAGTACCAATTGAATAGATGGTGTCACTTATCCCCTAGGTATCAAGTTTGAATCCTTAAGAAGAAAAAAACTCGTTATTTTCAACACTAATTAAAAGAGTTCAACACTTATAAAAGAGTTCAACACTAATTAAAAATACAAGATGCATCGTTAAGCTAGAAACCTTATGATGAACACAATTACCTTCAAGGAGTTTGATAAGTGCAATGACTAAAAAATAGTAAAGAACATCTTTGATGCTTTATACCTCAACTATGAAGCAAAAAAACAAGTGCAAGAAGCCAAGGAAAACATGTCCATCAGAAAGTATGAACTTTTTTAGATGGAAGAGGATGAAGACATCGAGAAAATCTTATCCAAAATTCAAACTTTAGTCTTTGGGGTAAAAATTCTCCAAAAGAGTTAAACTACAATTTATCAAGGCAAGAAAATCCTTAAAACTCTTCCAAACAAGTCAAGAAATTCCAAAGCATAACAAATTGCCTCTGGAAAAGCTAATGAGTTCACTCTGATCCCATGAGATTGAACTAGTTGAAGATGAACTAAGGAAGAAGTCAAAGTTTGTTGCCCCCGAGTCCAAAGAGAAGACAAAAAAGTCCAAGGCTCTACAAGCTAAGGAAGACTTAGGGGAAAGTGAACCTGATGATAAGAGTGAAGATTCAGATGATAAAGAACTATAATTCTTTTTAAAGAAATTATAGCGCATTTGGAACAACAAAAAGAAATCATTTTCCAAAAAATATTTTAGACGATCCAAATATAATAAAGAATGAAAAGAAAAATTATATTAGTTATTCTGAATGCATAAAACCTAGACACTTCAAATTTGAATGTCCTACGCATAAAAAGTACAAACTTGTTATTGTTTATGAGTATTCCAGATGGACTTGAGTTAAATTCCTTAAATCCAAGGATAAATCACCTAAATTCTTTATTACATTATGGAAACAAATGCAAAATGAAAAAGATTTTTGTATTACAATAATTTGTAGTGATCATGGTGGTGAATTTGAAAAGAAACCTTTTGAAAACTTATATGAAGATAATAAAATTTTATATAGTTTTTCTTCTCCTATAACACCCGATAACAATGTTGTTGCAGGAAGGGAAAATAGATCTCTTCAGTAAATGACACGCACCACAATTCACCAACTAAATATTGGGAAGCACTTCTAGAAAAAATTAGTAAATACTACATGTTACATTCAAAATAGAATCTATATAAGACTTATTCTCAATAAGACTCCTTATGAGCTGTGGAAAGGATTAAAGTCCAACATTTCTTATTTTCATTGATTTGGATGTATATATTATACTTTGAATACTAAAGTGTATCTATCAAGTTTGATTCAAAATCTCAAAAGTAACTCTTATTATTCTATTTGAGATACTTTGAAAGATCTAAAGCCTATATATTATACAATAAAAAGGCTCTGATAATCTTGTATAGCAACTATGTTTTGTTGAGGAATTAGTTTATTTCAAGTTTATGACTATAAGCTTGACCATAAAAAGTCAAAGATAAACGAATATTTTGTAGATTTACAGATATTAGATAAACCAACAAAAACAATGGAAGCAAGAAAGTTTCCCTCTAAAGTACCTGAAGACGACCATGATAGCACATAATCAAATAATGATGAACCATATACCATTCAAAGTCAACAAGAACTTCTTGTAGATAAATCTTGATCAAATCTTCCAGAAAATAATTCATATATTCTTGTGATAAGATGTTTATCATATCTTCTTCAAATCTTGAAGTCTAAAGCTAATCTTCAAGGACTGCGTTTTACTATCAAATTATATTTAATTACTAAAATTGAACAAAAAGTTCACAAATTAATTGTAATAATATTAAAAATTAAAAACAATAATAAAATTGATCCTTTATAATAAGAAAAATGTCACGAATGAGTTTCACTTCGAATCCAACCTTGGTGTCTAATTTGATCCTAGTTACTGAATTCTTTTATTGAATTATTACCGAATTCTATTTATTATTCTTGCCCTAATGTCTTAGTGACAAAACCTTTAATTCCAAACTAACCTGTACTTCGTTAGTGGATTTAAGATTAGAATTAAGTCTTACCGTACAAAAATTCTCTTGTTAAACTATTGTCTTTGCAATAAATTTAATTGGTTTCATGATCTGCATCTATCCCTAGACTACAAACTCATGAATTTCTCATCTCAAGCATTTGTAAAGTCAACTTCCGTTTGAAAATACGAATCGTAGAACATTTTAATGTTTATCAAGCAATAAAAAGCATTAAGCATAGAGATGAGAAAAACAATTCAATAAACTCATTCATATAACTAGAAATCTAATCAGAAAAATAACGATTGCATGTTGTTACACTCATCCCTATAAAATAGGGTTTAGTTACTCATGACATAAATAAAAAAAATAGAGATTATAGAAGAATTACAAGAAAGATTCATGAATTATTATTGATAAAACTATTCCAATGGTGTTAGAAATGATCGTCTTTGAGTTTATATGCTAGGGAACAAGTCTCCAAACTTCCCAATAGTAAATAAAATCCATAAAAAGTGGGAAAAACGAGTTTTAATGTGTTTTGATGCGCGTCGCACGCTTCAGACGCGCTTCAAGCGCACATCATATTCTATCTGAAGTTTAGTGAATTTATCTCTTCTTGTAGCTATGGATCATAGCTTTCATTTTCATTTTTAGTGACTCCAATTGGATATCTACAACTCCATATATGATTAAAATACGTTAGATAGGTCATGTTGATTTCTCACCAAAATTCAGCACTGCATTAAAACAAAGTAACAACACAAAATTCCAAAACATCTCTACTTAATCAAGGAAATAAGAACATAAAAATTTCATTAAATCAAAAAAATAAAATTAACAAAATATATCTAATAACTCCTTAAATTAACTAATGAATAAAAGATACATAAGACTAAAAACAATGAAAAATATGCATATGATGAAGAATCATCACAACCCCAAACTTAATTTATTGCTTGTCCCCAAACAACAATTAATTTTAGATTTGGTACAGTTAAAATAAAACTTAAACTCAATTTCTCAAATCAAATCAAACTCAATTCTCAAAGTTTCAACTACTACAGAACATTCATCATGCTCCATGGTTGCTTACAAAAAACAACACAATTTGTACACTTTAGCATTCATTCATCAAGTTCAACTCTCTCTTCACACAATCTCACCAAAAAATTTCTCATGTGTTTTGCAAGGGTTATGAATTTATTACTCAAATCTTAGAACATGTATCATGCTACCATAGGCTTGAAAAAATTCTAGTTAGCAATCACAATGCAACAAACACATATACTTTTGGAGGACTTTCGGGTTGTAATGAGGGTTAGGTAAGGTTAGGACATTTTGGGATAGTAGGCTTTACTACTAGGACTTAGACATACATTTTCAAATTAATCTCCCTCTTTTATTCTTTTTTTTTTCTCCACATTTTAGGATGAACATTCTCAACTATTGACAAAAGAGCTAAGAAGATGTTATTTATCAAGGAGGTGATGGAAATGTTAAACCTAAAGGTAAATCAAAGAACTTTAACAAGAAAAAGGTGCAATTCTATAAATATGAGAAGTTTTATCACTTTGATGATGAATGTTATTATGGAAAAGGCAAACAAAATAAAAAATTGAATATGAGGTATGTTATTATGGAAAAGGCAAACAAGAAGATGACTTAGATTCATATATAGTTCTTTTGATGGGTAAAACAAATGAAGAACCTTCTCAATTTGAAGTTTGATTTCTTGATAATAGTTGCTCCAATCATATGACTAGTCAAAAAGAATGGTTGGTGGACATTGACACATCAAGGAAAAGTAAGATCATATTTATAATGATAGAACATTAGAGGTCGAAGGTTTTGGAAATATGATGATTAAAAGAAAGAATGGAAAAACAATGGTGATTGAGAATGTACTCTATGTTCCAAGCACGAAGAGTAATCTGTTGAGTATAAGCTAGCTAATTCAAAAGGGGTTTCTAGTGGTAATGAAGAATGATGCACTGAAGATGATGGGCATAGGAGGATGATAGTTAAGGTTCCTCTTTCAAAGAATCAACCATTTGTCATCAATATGCAGGTTGCAAACATTCAGTGCAAAGAAGCTATATGTGGCACTTAAGGTTTGGTTATCTGAACTTTAGAAACCAACAACAACTTGGTACAAAGAGTATGGTGAATGACATTCAGGTGATTGATATTCCTAAGAAGGTGTGTGATATGTGTATGGCAGGAAAACAATCAAAAAACTCATTCAAGTCATAGTTGCCATCAAGAGAAAAAGAGTGTCTTGAAGTGATTCACAATGACATATACAAAAAATTTGAGGTTCCACCCCTGGGAGGTAATAAGTATTTCATAAAATTCGTTGATGAATTTAGTAGAATGTTATGGATATCATTGATAAAAACAAAGGATGAAACACTTGAAATCTTTAAGAATTCAAAGTGAAGGTTGAAAAATAGTGTGGAGGATTGTCAAGGTGTTAAGGACAAACGGAGGAATTCTGTGTAAAAAATGAGATTGAATATGAAGTGATTTCACTCTATACACCTCAACATATTGGACTGGCAAGGAGGAGAAATAGAACCATCCTAAACATGACTAGGAATATATTGAAAGGACAGCAGTTGCCACACAAGTTTTGGGGAGATAGGTGCATCAACTACTGCCAATATAGTGAATAAATGCTTAATAAAGAGATTGCATGAGAAGGTGCTAGAGGATATTTGGAGTGGAAAAAGACCAGTTTTAAGACAGTTAAGAACTTTGAGCTCCATGTTTCATGCATATACCAGACCAATAGAGAAAAAACTTACAAGATATTAGTGAAGCCATGATTCTAGTCGGGTGTCATTCAAATGGTGCATATAACTTATATGATCAAATTAAAGGAAAAATTTGAGTGAGTAGGGATGTGAAGGTAGCTGAGCAAGAGTTTTGGGACTAGAAGTAGAATGCCAACAACACCAGTCAACAAGTACAATTTATGGCGTCAATGTTGGATGATTGTATAAACAATAAAGAAATGGTTTAAAAGAAAATAAAATCAAGAAAAACTAAAAGATCAAGGCAACCACCAATACACTTAAGTGAGTTTGAGATATACAATGACAATTAAGTTGATAGCAGTGGACATCTAGTGCATTTTCCTCTATTATCTAATTCATAACCATTATATGTTGAAGTGGTTATGAATAAAGGTTGTGAAGACAAGACCATGCTACTTAACTGATCTACCTCGAAAAATGAAACAAATAGGAGTCAAATAGGTCTACAACCTTAAGTTAAACCCAGATGGCTCAATTTCCAAATACAAAGCTAGGTTGGTTGCCAACAGAATTTAGACAATTAGGCTTGTAATAGAACTAGACAATGCAAGAGGCTGGGAGATATGCCATCTTGATGAAGAAGTTTATGTATCTTAACTACCATGATTTATGATCAATGGAAAGAAAGATAAGGTGCTCAAATTAAGAAAAGCTTTTTATGGCTTGAAGCAAACTCCCATAGCTTGGAATTGAAGGATTGAATGATTCCTTATCTGGACTGACTTCACCAAATGTATAGTAGAATATGGGGTTTATGTGAAGCACTACACTCAAAATGGAAGACCTTCAATGCTCCAGGTTTATCTATATGGTGATGATCTACTGGTGACTAACCGTAACAAGGAATAAACTGAGCAATTCAAGGTAATCATGTAAAATGAGTTTGAAATGTCAGATTTAGGAAAGTTGGCTTACTTCATGTTTAGGGATTTTACTAAAACAAAGGAAGGGTTGGTAATGCATCAAAAGAAGTATGTTGGTAAAATCATGAGAAAATACAACATGGCTCGCAACAATTTTGTTGTCACTTCGATTGAAGTCAATGCGATGTTAGAAAAAGGATCTAAAGGAAAATTGGTTGACACCACTCTATTCAATCATATTGTTAGATCTCTAAGATTCATGTATAGTGTTGGATTTATTACAAGGTTTATGATAAATCCCACACATACTCACTTGATTGCAGCCAAGAGGATCATGAGATATGTTCAAGAGACACTATTGCATTCAATTTTGTTTTCTAGAAACATGAAGTAGGGAGATGAATACCTGATTGGATATTCAAATTCCAACTGGTGTGGGGACAAAAATGATAGAAGAAGTACATCAGGTTATGTCTTCAATCTTTTGAAATTCTCAATTTAACGGAGTTTTAAAAAACAACAAGTCACATCAGTGTCATCGTGTGAGACATAATACATTGTTCGCAGATATATAACATACCAGCCTTATGGATCGAGTCCTTGACTAATGAGTTGAAGATTGAGACATATAGCTCAATCTATTGATGATTGACTACATCTCAACCATCAATCTAGCAAAAAATCATGTGTCTCATAGAAGAAGCAAGCATACAAAGACAAAGTTTCATTTATTAAAGGATCAAGTGGGAAGAAACAAGCTCAAGCTCATATATTTCCAAACTGAAGTGCAAGCAATTGATATCGTGATTAAAGCATTAATAACAAACATAATTGACGAAATAAGGCAAATTCTAGGTGTAGTATCACTTAGATACTTGAATTGAGGAAAAATATTAGGTGACTAGTAATTCAAGTAATGTAACATTTAGGAGTTATAACTAACTAACTAACCGATTAGTTAGATAGTTGGTTAGAATTTAGTTAGCATATGTGCTAATTGGTTACGATTGACTCATACATAAATAGGCTTACAAGTTATGAAATTTCAAAGTGTAAGGAATAAGCTAACACTCATTAGGTGTAACAGAGTTACCATTCCATTGTGACACACTTGGGTATCATTTATATAGGGCATGTAGTGTTAATTGAATTGAAATATAAATTTTTTTGTAGCAATTGTCGATCACTTGTCATATTACAAGGTCATGTGAGAGTATATATTGATGTAGGCGAGTCATGAATTAGTGTTGTTGTGGTGTTGTTGAAGCATTCATCTTTCAATGTGGTCTTTGCCTCTTTGCTATAATGAACTTTGTTATGTAACATGTTTAGCATGCCTTGTGCTTCTTGATACTCTTGATTTATTTAATAAAAATCTTCTACTTCTTACCAAAAAAGAAATAGGGTGCTATGTTTATTGTGAAATCAACAAAAATAACTTAAAATCTATGCTTAATTACAATTTTAGTCTCTCTATTTTTATTAATTCACGAAATCATTTCTCCTATTTTAAATTATGATAGTCCAGGTCCATCATTTTGATTTTTTTATCTAAAAGATGGTGATGTGACATATTTTAAATAATGTGATATGATATGATGTTGTAGAATGATTAACACCCATAAAATCATAATAAAACCATCTAAAAACTTAACTTTCAACTTCATAGTTTTTCATTTTTGTAATTTAATTGATGACATATGAATCATTAGTACATCTAGATGGATTTATATCATGAAATACTATGTCACGTTATTTCAAATATGTCCAATCCTTATTTTTCTAATTAAAAATCTGATGGTGGGACCAAAACTATCGACTTTTAAAACAGGGGGACCAATTATATGAATTGGCGAAAATAGAGGGACCAAAACTGCAATTAAGTCTAAAAGTTAGATTTATTAATCATTTTTGTTCTAACTTAAGATAATAGGTTGCTATGGGTTGGGTTGGTAGGGGGACTAGGAGATCAAAACAGTGGGCCAAGAGGAATTACACAAGTGGGTTAAACACCATATTTTAACCCAAAATCATAAGACAATTAGTTTATGGATTATCTCACTTTTATAGTATTCAATATCTATTTTTCCATCAAATGTGGGACTTTTTTACTCACCCATGACACCAACAATCTCCCCCTCATGTATGAGACTATCCATGAATCTGGGCATGCACCCTCTCATACAAAAGCCTTGAATATATCCTCTAGCACGTCCCTTGAACACCGTTGGTAAGCAAGACTTTCGACAAAAGGAGCGACTCAAACCTTTGTCAACCATCGGCTCTTATACAACTTTTGGGTCCTTATAGGTTTGAGAGATCATCACATTTGGCCAGAACCAACCACATAAGTGAGTTGAACACCACATTTTCACAAAAACCTTATGACAATTGGTTTATGGGTTATCGCACTTATTTAGTGCTCAAAATCTATTTCTTTTTAGGATTAATTGCAGTTTTAGTCCCCCTATTTTAGCTGAATCGCGATCCTCATTTTATCTCTCCCCAGTTTTGGTCCCTTAAACATAATTTTTGTCCAAAATTTGATAAAATTTCATTTTTTTTGCATTTATTTAAGTCACACCATGCCTCAAGATCGCATTTGCAATAATTGTACCTGAAATCTATGATCATAAATGGTGTAGTACGACTTAAAAAAAATGAAATTTCATCAAGTTTTGGACCAAAATTCTATTTGGAGGACCAAAACTGGGGAGAAACAAAATGGGGGGACTACTTTCGCGATTCAGCTATAATAGAGGGACCAAAACTGCAATTAAGCCTTTTTTTATCTAATGTGAGAGTTCTTTACTCATAGTTGACACAAATATATTAGTTAGATAGTCACTCCACAAATAGGCCACACCAAGTAATTTAGAAAAGATTAAAAAAAGGTGTTGTGTTTGTATTTTAGGGGCTTGGCCAACATCATTGCAAAAACAAAAGGGATTGAAATCCCTAAGTTGAGCAACAACAAAATAGTAACCGTGAGAAGATGATGTTTACGAGAGAGAAATAAAATAAATAGTATTAGTGCTTAAGAGATAGAGAGAAGAAGAAATTATTGGTTATTGTGGTATTGGTTGTGTAGCAAACTTGCTATGTTAATTCTACAATTTTAATATATTGTTTCTTCCAATGAGTTTATTCTTTTAGTATACATTGATAATAGTTTTACCTTATTTGAGAGTTAGTTTGATATACCCTCTTCTGTGGAAGGATGCTTGTTATCTGCTTGGTTTCCACCTTTTCATGATGGCTATTGTTAATTGATGTTCCCAAGTGTTACTAGGAATACCCTGGTGTATCCATTAATTATTATAAGACAGATTTTACAAGTCTAGGTCTCGTGGTTTTTATTCTCTCTCTTTGAGGGAAGTTTTCCATGTTAAAAATTATGGTGTGTCTAAGATTTAATTTTCTGTCAATTATTATTGCTCTATAGAATTGTCTTTTCTATTTGGCCATTTATATGTGAGAATAAAAGATTCCGCATTATTGAAATTGTTATCTTTGGGGTTTTCCAATAAAGTGGAATTCAAAGCTAGGTTTGTTTGTTTTCTGCATTTAAATGGAGGAGGAAAATAAAGTTATGAATATGATCAAGCTCAACTCTACTAATTACACACTTCAGAAGACTCACATGAAAGAAATGTTATACATAAAAGATTGGTATGATCCTATTGAATGAGATACCACTAAACCCAAAGATAAATCTAATCCTGATGGGAAGAAAAAGAATAGAAAACCGGTGTGATGATCTACAATATAACTTCAAACTTCCTAGAGATATCCAACGTATGATTGTATGATGAGCACTGATACTGGAGAGACAGAGTACTACCAAGAGGCTGTTACAAATGTTGATTTGGTGAAGTAGCCTAAGTGTAGTAAAACACTCAAAAACAAATGGGTATACATGATAAAGACATAAGAGAATAGTTCTCAACCAAGATACAAAGTAAGATTGGTTGTGAAAGGATTTAATCTAAGATAAGATATTGACTTTGTAGAAATTTGAGATTTTGAGATTTGCTTGGATTTGCATCTAGTTTGATGTGAAGACTGTTGAGGTAAAACCCTTTTGATATATATATTTTAATGACAACAAACCATATGAAATAAATGTTTAATTTTTATGAATGGTGATCTACTATTAGTTACACTTGATTTTTTTTAAGGAACATGAATCATATAAGTGGACATGAAAGAAACATTCATACGAACAAGTGCATAAGTATCAACCAATTGTGAAAGAATCAAAGTAGCGTTAAATGATTATTTCATGGAGATATTAGATAACAATCTTCCAAATAGATTTATTACCCCATGAGAATCAAACAAGTCAAAAGTTATCTCAAGAATCAAATGCAACAAGTGGTCAAAACATTATGAACCAAAGAATAAAAAGAATGATCAAAATGGTCATTTAATACCTTGAGAAATATGTCCAATGATAAATTATAGATTCAACATATATGAAAATGATTAAAGAAGTCAAATAACATCTTTATGAAAGAATCTCAAAAGGGAGTAAATGAATCATTCAAGAGAATGATTATTGCATCTTCAAGATATAATCTTCATGAAGAAAGTGTCAAATATATTCATACTTATACTAAAGTAACACATGGTTACTTGAGTGACAAGACACAACATGAGCAACACAAAGAGAAATTGTATGAAGTATTGCTTCAACAAAATATTTCTCCTCTCATGTAGAAGATAAGATTCTAAATGGTTATTAAAAAATATTCTCAAGATGAACAAGTTCATTACACTCATAAGTATTCCTATCAATTCAGCAAAATGACAAGAACCAACCATGAAGAAGAAATCATTCCAAGATAGATTCATTTATTAAGTCATTTGTTAAAAAAATGATAAAAGAGCATTAACTTGAATGTTCTGGTTGTTCTATTAAAGAACAATTAACAAAAAAAGGTCTTTTTTGAAGAGTAACATGCAGTAAATCAATTGGCATTTTGTCCATGGGCTTTCCAACATTTAATGAGCAATTAAAAGTCAAAATTTGAAGGTCTACATACAAAAACAAACATGTAGAATAGTTTGCTGAATGATACCTAGATTGATCTTGAGATTGATGACAAAATGATTGCATAATAATTTGGTTCATTCTGGTCGTCTTAAATAAAAGACAAGGTACAAATGAATTAGTTTTGGGATCAAGGAAAGCATGTTCTAGATTTATATAATTCGCACATAGGCCACCAAAAAGTAATCAAGCCTCAAGAAATCAAATAGTGAATGTCCACTTGCAAAACACACATGTTGATTCATCTGCAATTTTTATCTTCAAATTGAGTAGTTGGAAGCTAGTAAAAAGCACAAAAGTGCACTACAAAGTATTGTTTGACATTATGTGGTGCACATATCTCCGTGTGTATATATATATATATATATATATATATATATTTTGAGACTCGATTAAAATTATTTGTCGAAGAATAATTTAATTACGTTACAAAAAATTTAATGCCGGACATATTTTTTTTTTTAAAAAAGTCACTTGTAGCTAGAAAAATATTCATCTGTCAGTTGAGTTGCGACGAAAGTAAATATTTTTATTAAAGTATTTTAAGAAGTGAGTAATGTGATGAGTGTAATGATGATTTTATAATATATCTATATTTTTAAATATTTTTTTGATTGGTTTTAATTATAATATATAAATAGGTACGAAACCAACAGAGAAAGAAAACATTTCCCGTGCAGCTCTCGCCTTTCCCTTCCTTTCTTCTTTCTTTGGTTTCAAGAAAAAAAAAAGTACAGTGTTGCTGGTTTTCAAAAACACAAAACACAAACCTCCATTTTTCTTCTAGAACTAAGTTTCCATTCAATAAGTGTCACGAGGGAAAGTAGTTTCTCTCTACACTACGGTGCTCGTGAACTAATTTATTTAAGGTGAGACACTTACTTTCTCCTCCTTTTTCCTAAATTTGTAAACTTTATATGGTGGGGAGTATGAGTGAAATTTGAGTTTTAACAAATCCTTGTTGTTGTGTTGTTGTTGTTGTTGTGGTTGTTGTTGTTGTTGATTTAATTAGTAATCGTTTAAAAAAATTAATTTTTTATGTGTTTAAGTTACGTAATGAGTTATTTTCAAATAAATGAGTTTGAACTAAAGTTGAAATTTTACAAAAAAACATAAAAACTTAGAGTTGTTAAAGTTGTCAAAAAAATTCAAATTTTAACTAAGTTAAAGAGTTGAGCAAAAAAGTTAGATTGAAATTAAAATGTTTAGAGTTAAAAATGTAACTTGTTTAATTACTCTTGGACTGAGTTTAAAAAGAAAAAATTTTAAAGTACTTTATTAACTCAATTTTGTGTACTTTAATAATCAAGTGTGTATATTTGATTTAGAAAATATTCGTTTTATTTAGTTTTAAATAACTAATATAGATTATTTAATTTTAAAGGTTTGGTTTGTGATAAAGATCTAATTTTGAGAATTTTGTTGTGGTTGAATATTTGTTAAAGTTGTAAATTATTCTTTTAAAATATTTGATTATGTAGTTATCTCCTTGAGTCTCGAAAAGGAATCAAGATCGTTGGCATCAAGTTAGTGGTGGGGATAACTCTGATATATTAATGTTGTGGTGGTGATTAAAGAAAAACAAAATATTTAATATGTTTTGTAAGGAATGAAACTATTTCAAAGAGTTATGACAAATCATTTAGAACGTTTCAAAAAATTGTAAGTGAATTCACTAAAAAATTAAAGAATGTTAATTTCTAAAAATACATTTTATATGTTGAAAGTGTGTTGTGGTTAATAATACTATTAGTCTTTATTCATTGTAAACTCTTTTAGTAAAATATACTATTAAATTAAAGGTGTCGGCACAAACAAAATTTTTTGCTGTGTTTGATTGTGGTAGTAATAATCGTTGGAAAAGCTATGACTAAGGTAAGACCTCCTTCCAAATTTTTAGTTTGCATATAGGGACCCTATATGTGTGATTGATGTGTGAATGTGTGATAATTAACTTTGACGTGAATATATATTTTTGAGTGAAAATACGTGCTGTTATATATCAATTGATAAATTTCGACGTGATTATATATTCTTGAGTGAAAATATGTGTTGTTACATGTTATGAATTGATAATTAATCTTGACGTGATTATATATTCTTGAGTGAAAATACGTGTTGTTATATGTTATGAATTTTATTTAGGAAAATATGTCTTGAGTGTGCTATGTATGAAAAAAAATATTAGTGATAAATGAATATTAAAGGGGAGTTTTTTTAATAGTTGCATTTACATAATAATTGTAGTAAAATGAGTTAGAGTATGCTCATGTATTTCATAGGTAGTGGTGACCGTGATGGGCCATAATGTTAGTGGTGATCATGATGGACCACAGTGTTAGTGGTTATCGTGATGGGCCACAGGATGGTTCCATGAGTTGATTGGTCCACCTTATCCTTATGAGGATTTAACTGCCGTGTAGGTCTGTGATAGACTACACTCTAGTAAATCGTGTTGATCTGTGATGGGTTACACCTCGGTAACTAGTATTGCCCTGTGATAGGCGGTACATTTATGATTTACGCTCCTCGATGAGTGTTTTGGAAATTCCGGAATCATGTGCATTGACATATTAACATTGCATTAGGGTGCTTGGCATGCGAGTCATGTTTCTTATAATATGATATTTATATATACATACTCTGTTATTGTTTGTTATCATGTCATAATTGTTAAGTGTTATTGCTTGTTTTATGACGTAGTTGTTAAATGTTATTTGCTAATTTCGGTTGATGACCTTTTACATTATTGTGGAAATTGGACTTTGCCCTTAGATGATACCCAAGTTCGTTCCACCGACTGTTACCTTGACGACGTAAACGTCGTTAGACTTCCCTGACCGATATTCGCCAACTGCTTGGGTATACGACCTCATCTCAAGTAGTGTTACTTATACGGGGAGGGTAGTGAGGATAAGAAGGAGAGCTAGGGTAGTATATCTCGTACAACTCACTCGCGAGAGGATTGACTATCCAGTACCTTCAGGTTTGATGCTTGGGATGAGTGGATCATGGGAAGATGTAGGGGATTCCTCACTTCGAGTTGAGATGGGGCCACCATAGGAGCTGGAGATACAATGGTTGGGTTGGAGACTGGTGGAAAGGATAAGAGGTTGATGCCAGTGGGAAGAGATCTTGTAGGACAGTTTAGGCGGTCGAGCCAGAGCATCCGCTTTTGGTGAATGATCCCTTATCGATTGTTGCTAAAGTAGCAGACTGTTTTGAGATCCTAGTGCCGCCTAATTCACTTATCTCGTAAGTGGATCTGACTTTTGAGGAGACCGACCCTTCTATGGATGTTGATGAGGAGGAGGTTACTTCAAAGAGAGATATTGTGTCAGATTTGATTTGTGTAGTGTGTGGATGTCAGTCACCCATGTTATTGTAGTTGCTAGTGGATGATCATATTAGTTTGGTTGTATAGGGACTTAATATCTTTTTGGCGGTCGTACTTATTTTATTTTGGGATAACTATATCTATAACATATATTGTCAATTGCTTTTGTTTTGGTGGATCAATGTTCCATTTTTTTGACGTGACCATGGGGGTTAACATTCTTAGAGGAGTACTTTTGTACAGGTGTTTAACCAGAATATCCCAGGGGTATGAGCGATGTCTAATAGGTCTCACAATCTCGGTGTATTTTTCTATTGTATACTTTGAATTATCGCCTCAAAAACTATTTTAGCTGATTTGTATTATGATGTAATTATTCAAGACTTTTGTCGTTTGTGTTACGATATGGTATTTTATAAATTTGTTTTTTTCTAAATGCACTTGCGTTGTTAAAAATTGGGGTGTTACATGTTTTGTCCTTGTAAAATTAGAGATGATTGACTTTGGTCATAACGTCAAATCAACATTATAAGAATAAAGAGTTTTTCAAAAACACCTAAATCCTTATTTTAATTTTTATTTATAAAAATAACACTAATTATTAAATGTTCAATAAATAAATTTATTAATAAATAATATAAAACATTTTTAATTTTTATAGGCCCACGTATCATAACAGTTTATTAGCTCTTTTTTAGAGACCAAAACACATTGTCTCTTATTTTACAAGGATTAAATAAAAGAAAAAACTTACAATACTAAAATCAAAAAGTTGTATATTTATAGGGATCAAAGACATATTTAAATTTAAATTTAATTATATTTATCTAGTTTTTAGTGACAATGGTTGTAGTACGTAGAAATCTAACACATGTTATGACGGTCTTCAAAATAAATAGTGATAATTTATTAGCATTGAAAGATAAATTTTAATATTGACGGTGGATCCATTGTATCACTCAAAATATTTTTTTTTTAATTATCACATATAACTTTTATTGACACTTTATTGCGACTAGAAATCAACTTTTTTTTTTTTTTTGTAGTGTCTCCTCCATCCTCTCAAACAAAGCTTAAGGATGGCAGCCCATCTACTCAACCTAATCATATTACACAAAATGTGTACAGTACAGTCAGTTTTAACTTAGAAATTTAACGGCATTGCATCCTTAACAAACAAATACAGCTCTTGTGAACGAAGCATTTCATGTTCCTTTGAATATGTGAATGGTTGGATTTGGGGAAAGTCAAAGACAAATACCAAACTTTGCAGAAAACCTTGGTCTCTGTGGTCCTATTTTTGGTGCTCTGGGGTTTTGAACCTGAAAACCATCCCATTTCCATGTTTAGTATGTTTCTGATTAAACCTATTTTACACTGTTGAATGCACTTGAGAAAAGACCTACAATAAGTGCCTAGAAAGACAATCCATCCGATCTACAATTGAAGTGGGACCCAAGAAAATTTTGTTGTCATGTGATGTGCATATCAAAAGAGAGAAGGACGTGAGAAAGTGAGGGGCAGCGTCATTTGCATTTTGCAATCCCATTTTGATAGTCTCATGGTCCCACCTTAGCAAGTGATGTGTTGTGGCTATGTAATGATGGATTGTTTCCCTAATTGGTGGAGGTCAAAGGGGGTGTTTCTAGGTTACAGAAATTGGGTTTCTGCTAGGACTTCTTTCTACTACAGTATTAATGGATTGTGGTCTCTTGATGTCCTACATGTGGATTCGTGTCACTTATTAACTTTCCCACTTAAACTCGTCAGGCTTTTTTTTTTTATTTTTTTATTATAGCATTAAAAAAAATTAAATACTAAAATACAACTATTTTCAATATGTGTCAAAATACCATTGTTTTTAAAATTTAAATTTTTTTCTCTTAGAAGTCGGTTTTTGTTACTATAATTTCTCAATTAATTTCTTTTTTAAAAGAAGAAGGGAAATCGATTTTGTGAGTACCGATTTTTCAACATGCATTTTTTTTTTAATTTTTTAATTTTTAATTATTAAATTTATTTTATCAATTATAAAATTATTTTTATTAGTAGTACTATTTAATAGGCACATATATAGGGAATTTGATCAATTAATAAAGTCACGTTCACCCACTACGAAATAATGCAACACATTATTTTTCGTTAAGATCTTTCTTAATAATAAATATATATTTTATTAATTAATAATTATTATTTAAATTAAATAATTAATTTAAGTTTCATTTATTATTAATTGAATTAATTATTATTTAATTTAATTAATTAGTTTAATTTAATTAATAATTAATTTAACCTTCCTTTATTATTTAATTAAGTAATTAATATTTTAATTCAATAAATAAATACAATGTTAATTTTATATTGTATAATTATTAAAAAAATTTAATTAAATAGACTCCATAAAATAACAATATTTAATTTAATATTATAATTAAACATACAAATATCAAATTAACTCATTTTATTACAATGAATTAATTTCTATTAGAAGCATCAGTACGATAAGGGCATTTATTCTTGCTATGTCCCTTGTACACGTAAGCATTATTCTATCCAAAAATCTGAATCAGTCAATCAGTGGATGATTTGAGAATTACACTGACGTCATCGTACACGTAAGCATTATCCTATCCAAAAATACGAACCAGCCAATCAATGGAAGATTTGAGGATTACGCTGACGTCATCGTACACGTAAGCATTATCCTATCCAAAAATCCGAACTAGCCAATCAATGGATGATTTGAGGATTACGCTGACATCATCGTAACAGATTACGCTGACATCATCGTAACAGATTACGCTGACGTCATCGTACCAGATTACGTTGACGTCATCGTACACGTAAGCATTATCCTATCCAAAAATCCGAACCAGCCAATCAGTGTATGATTTGAGGATTACGCTGACGTCATTGGGATGTTATCCATCATAGTATAAATATGTAATGTTGTTCACTTATTGAGTACATAAAATATCATTCTAAACACTTACTCATACACATCTTTTACCTACAATTGCTCCATCAGAATTTTTCGTCCTAATATATTACAATGGACATGTTCACAGGACAAACATTGAAGGTGTTGTCTTTGCATGCTCAAATACATCATTAATAAAAGTGAAAAAAAATATCAAACTTGATGGACTTATCAAATGTATCCAAACAAAGATTCAACCAGACAACGTACAGAGGGTGGTAGATGTTATTTACCGATACCCTATAACTCTTGCGCCAGGACATGTTCAATATGAATCGTTAAATCTCTTAGGAGATGATGACGTGCATATGATGTTTGACATGTTCATTGCAACATTTGAAGTTTATGCACAATTAGTAGATGATCATAGAGACGACACACAAGTAAGTTTAACTTCTTCATATCCCAACTCCATTCTATGTTCGTACCCTTTTACTGAAACACAAATCCACCATCAGTCCATAGTCTCATCGTCACAACACCCATCAACATCCACCCATGATATTGACCTTAACACACTGTACGATGGTCTTATTAGTGTTGTAGCTGGTGTCCATAATGAAGAAGTCGGCGGTTTTAGTGAGAATGAGGATGACATTCTTGCTGAAGTTGTGGTTGATGACGATGACGATGATGATGATCAGGAACTCGTAGTAGAATGTCCATCTACTACAATTTTTTTCTCTGACCCCCCCTCATATTTTCACAATGTTACCACCGACAACATGAATTACGTTGACAATGAATTTGTCAACTCTATATCCAAAAACCAAT
This sequence comes from Cicer bijugum, assembly GCA_037974875.1. Lineage (NCBI taxonomy): Eukaryota > Viridiplantae > Streptophyta > Magnoliopsida > Fabales > Fabaceae > Cicer > Cicer bijugum. The sequence goes on along the minus strand of JBBPBT010000881.1, from coordinate 2,250,412 downwards.
CTTACCTTGTTCCAAATCCTGACAATCTTCAAGTGGGGATGACATTTCCCACAAAAGATGTGGCAATGCAGTGTGTAAATGAATATCATATGCACAATTCTACGAGCTTCGTCGTTGCACATTCTGATAGCATTAGATGGATTGTCCATTGTAAAAATAAAAATTGTATTTGGAGGTGTAGAATCTTGAATGGAAAGAAATCAAACATTTGGAAGATCACAAAACTAGAAGGGTCACACACATGCTCATCAACAATGGTTTCACAAGATCACCAACAACTCTCTTCGGCTGTTATTTGTGCAAGCATCTTACAAATGGTAATAGCAGATCCCACAATATCAATTTCAGTATTGATTGCACATATACGATCTCGGTACACATATACCACTACTTATAGAAAGACATGGATTGCAAAACAAAAGGCCATTGAGAGAATATACAGCAATTGGGAGGAATCATATAAAGAGCTTCCAAGGTGGATTCTTGCTTTTAAACATTATCTTCCAGGTACTGTTACCAATATTGAAGTGGGACCCGTTATTGAGGATGGCCAACGAGTTCCTAGCAAAGCTGTCTTTCATCGTCTCTTTTGGAGTTTCCAACCATGTATTAGAGGATTTAATCATTGTAAACCAGTTGTTTCAGTTGATGGAACATCTTTATATGGGAAGTATCGTGGGACCTTACTAATGGCAATCGCTTAGGATGGTGATGGTCATACCATTCCTATAGCATACGGCATTGTTGAGGGTGAAACATCAGATGGTTGGTTTTTCTTCCTCAGTCGTCTACGAATGTTTGTTACACCTCAACCCAACCTCTGCTTGATTTCAGATAGACATGAGTCGATTAAAAGTGCTCTTAGGCGTGTAAACAGCAATTGACATCATGTCTTTTGCGTTCGACATATATCACAAAACTTCATGAGGACCTTCAAAAATGGGCTAATGAAAGATCTTGTAACCAGCATGGGTTAGTGTATATATATATATATATCTCACACATATTTTTTCTTTATAATTTTGTTTTCAAATTGTCTAAACAACATCAACTTTTGTTCATTTAGGATACGCTATGACTCAACCAAGCATCACATACTTTAGAAGACAAATCAGTGATTGGAGTCAAGATGCAGTGAAATGGCTCGACGATATTCCAAAGGAACAATGGCTACAAGCATATGATGAAGGTAGACGTTGGAGACACATGACAACTAACCTTTCTGAGTGCATGAACAATGTATTAAAGGGGACACACAATCTTCCAATCAGTTCTTTAATGCAAGCAACATACAATAGAGTGACTGCAAAATTTGTAGAAAGAGGGACACATGCCCAAGCAATGATGACATCAGGTTTGATTTACTCAAATACAATCATTCAAAGTCTTAACAAGGAACGAGCAATGTCAAATTCCCATGAAGTTGTTATTCACAATCGAGCTCATAGTATATTTACAGTTAAGGAGTTGGTTCATCTACCAAGTGGTCGTCCTGTAGGGACATTCAAGGTAGACCTTGACAAAAGATGGTGCGATTGTGGTGAATTTCAAGCATTACATTATCCATGTTCATATGTCATTGCCGCTTGTTCGTTTATTCACCGTGACTACGTGATGTATGTGCCTTCTATGTATACATAACAATGTATCTTTGATGTTTACAAAGAAGAGTTCCCAGCAATTTCTCTTCAATCATATTGGCCAGAATACAATGGAATAAAGTTGTGCCACAATCCAGCCATGAGAAGAGATCCAAAAGGTCGCCCACAGTCTACTCGTATTCATACTGAAATGGATCAACGAGAGAAAAACGCACACCCCAAAAGATGTGGTTTGTGTCGGAACGAGGGACATAACAAGAATAAATGCCGTTATCGTATTGATGCTCCTAATAGAAATTAGTTCATTGTAATAAAATTAGTTAATTTGGTATTTGTATGCTTAATTATAATATTAAATTAAATATTGTTATTTTATAGAGTCCATTTAATTAATTTTTTTAATAATTATACAATATAAAATTAACATTGTATTTATTTATTGAATTAAAATATTAATTACTTAATTAAATAATAAAGGAAACTTAAAGTAATTATTAATTAAATTAAACTAATTAAATAATATGTTGCATTATTTCGCAGTGGGTGAACGTGACTTTATTATGTTGCATTATTTCGCAGTGGGTGAACGTGACTTTATTAATTGATCAAATTCCCTATATATGTGCCTATTAAATAATACTACTAATACAAATAATTTTATAAATGATAAAATAAATTTAATAATTAAAAATAACAAAATTAAAAAAAAATGCATGTTGAGAAATCCGGTACTCACCAAATCGATTTCCCTTCTTCCTTTTAAAAAAAAAAAAATAGATGAGAAATTATAGTAGCAGGAACCGACTTCTAAGAGAGAAAATTCAAACTGTAAAAACAGTGGTATTTTAGTACATAATTTAAAAATAGTGGTATTTTAGTATTTAATTTTTTTTAATGCTATAATAAAAAAAAAGCCAAACTCATCACCACAAACCCACAACTTCCAAATGGTGCTAGGGTCAGGTTATTTTAGATTTATTATAATGTTTTTCTAAATATAAATTTATCAAAAGAAAATCTAAAATAATTATTTGTTCGAAAAATACAGTACATATTCAGTTGTAACTCTAGGGTACCACTCCTACGTTGTCCTTCAACTCACAGCCCGAACGTCTACAAATTAATGATAAAACTTATCACCCAAATGTCAATATTAAATTGTGGGTTAGTTTGTTTAAGATTTTTGAAATATGATTTTAATTTTACATTTTAAAAAAATAATATTAATGAGAATTTAGTTAAAAATAGTAAAAAAAATTGACTCATTTTTTATTGATTAAAAAAAATAATTTTGACATTTCATAACTTAAATTTTTATTATTAGATATTTTAACATGATAAAAATTATATTTTGTATTTTAAAATTGTATCTTTTAAAAATGACTTTTCATTTTAATCATTTTTTAAAATTTTATTATCCAAAAAAGTTGTAGAAAATAGCTGAAATATTTAAAATAATATTTTCAGATAAACAATTTAAATGAAACAAAAAACACTATAAAAATCAATTTTAAAAATATTTTACTTCTTAATATAGCTATCAACTTGGTGGTGAACTAGTATAATTTTGCTTTTATCACTTTATTTTTACAATCTTTACTTTATTATTTGCCTATGATTTCTTTAAGTCTAATTGTTACTGCTTTGGTTCTAAGAAAATACCAAACTCAAAATAGTTCTTGAATAAATAATTAAAAAAAATCCAACTTAGACAAACACAAGTCAACCCCCTTCAAGTGTTAGCACCTACAATTGACATCAAGAGCCTAGTGTCAAGGTTGAACACTTTATAGTTTTTGAGAAAAGATTCAATGAATCAACATGTCTAAACTTGTTGAAGAAGACTCAGGTGGAAACGTCAATAAAGCACCTCTTTTTGATGGTGAAAGATTTGAGTACTAGAAGGACAAACTCAAAATCTTATTTATCTCACAAGATCCTAAGCTTTGGGACTTTGTGTAAGATGGCTACAAAGCTCCATCAAATATTGATGGCACTGAAATTCCAAGGATAGAGATGAATGTTGAATAGAAGAAGATGTACAAATTGCATCACAAGTCCAAAACCTTCATGATAAATGCAATCACCTTTAAGGAGTTTGAAAAATGCACGGACAAAGAAACAACAAAGAACATCTACGACAATTTAGTGAAGACTTATGAAGAAAACAACCAAGTTCAAGAAGCAAAGACCAATCTCCTTGTTAGAAAATATGAACTATGTAATTTGGAAACAATGTTTTCCTTATTCCAGACTCTAGTCTCAAGATTAAAGTTTCTTAAAAAGATTTATACTAGTGTTGATCATTTGAAGAAATTTTTATCTGCCAAGCAAGTAGAGACCTAAGATTAAAGCCATTTAATAAGCTAAGGATCTAAATACTCTTAAATTGTAAGAGCTAATTAGCTCATTGAGATTGCAGAAAATTAACCTTGCAGAGGTTGAACCCAAGATAAAGTAGAAAACTTTGGCTTTGAAAACCAATAAGAAGAAGGCTCTTAAGATAACAATAGAATCAGAGGATAGTGATTTAGATGACCATATTGTGGACTCAGAGATAAAGAGTTGGTTTTTAGATCGAGAAAAATTCCTTTAATGTATCACAACAAAAAGAAGTCATTCCCTCAAAGAAACTCCATGCATTCCAGTAGAGAAATGGATGACAAGTCTAACAAGAAAACCATTAGTAGTTATGGATGAAATGAACTTGGGCATGTCAAGTCTGAATGTCCAAATCTGAAGAAAACAAAAGGAAACATCAGAGGAAAGAATCCATACCCAAGAAGAAGGTTTTGATGGCTACATGGGATGATTATGATGAATCCTCTTATGGTAAAGAGCAAATAGATTTGGCTCTAATGACTCATACTAACTCTAACTCTAAATCTAACACTGATCATAATTTTGACTTTGATTCCGACTCTTGAAGTGATTCATTAGACGAAGAAATTGAGGTACTTTCTGACTTAACTTGATCTGAATTAATTAAAGTGATAAATGACTTCTTAAATATAAACAACAATTTGTCTTTAAAACTATAAGCACTTAAGAAAGGAAATGCAAATCTGACTAAAGAAATGGATGTTTTAAAAAATGAAAGTGTTGTGCTTAAAACAGAAAATAAAATTCTAAAAGATAATCACGTATAAATTTTTTTAGAAAATGTCATATGTAATACTAACAAATATGAAGTAGCATTCCAAGATTTTACAGCTAAGAGTATAGAAAGAAACAAGTATGCTTCTATGATTTATGGAGTTAATTGAAATGATAAAAGAGGTATAGGATACCAAGAAACAGTAACTAAGTCTGAACTTATGATACCTGATGTTTTATGTATTGTTTGCTCCAAGAAAGGTCACTCCAAAATATCTTGTCCCATGTTAAACACAAGGAAAGACAAGAAACCTTTCAAGACTAACAAACTAGGTCCCAACCAAAATTTTGTACCTAAGAACAAAATTATCTATGTTGGAGATGTTCTCAGCAACCAAGTTGAAACGCCAATCATGGTACTTGGATAGTGGATGCTCGCGACATATGATGGGAGAAAATCCTATGTTCCAAGACCTAACTTTGATCGAATAAGGCACTATAACTTTTGGAGGAAAGCAAAAAGGTTAGATTATTGGACACAACATAGTTGATAATGACACCTCTCCTTCCATTAAAGATGTTTTGTTTATTAAAGTATTAAACATAATTTATTAAGTACTAGCCAATTTATTGATATTAACTATGATATTATATTTAATAAAAAATCATGCAAAGCAATTAATTAAAAAATGGATATGTACTTGTTTGAAGTTAGAGGAAAAACAATCTATATAAGATAAATCTATTTAGCTTAGAGAAACAAGATGTTAGGTGTCTCATGTCAGTAAATGAATAAAAGTTACTTTGGCACCAAAGGTTAGGTCATGAAAACCTAAGATTAATCTCAACTTGTTAGAGGTCTATCTAAGCTTGGCTACAAAATTGAAATTATGTGTGAAGTTTATCAAAGGGAAAACAAACTATGAACTTCTTGGTAAATAGAAAGAAATATTTCTTTGTAATAGTAGATGATTACTTTAGGTAAACTTGGGTAAATTTCTTAAGAAATAAAGATGACTGCCACAAAGTGTTTATTGCATTTTGCAAACAAGTATTGAATAAAAAATGTCTTAGGATTATTTCAATTATAAGTGATCATGGAGGAGAATTTGAAAACAAGTTCTTTGAATGTTTTTGTAATGAGAGTGGAATCTGACATAACTTCTCGTCTCTTAGAACACCACAACAACATTAAGTTGGAGACATAAAGAATAAATCCCTTCAAGAAATGGCTAGAGAAACATGTTAAATGAGATGGTTGTTGCAAAATATTTATGGGCAAAAAGAATTTAACACTGCATGCTATATTCAAAATAGAATTTTAACTAGGCCAATATTGAATAAAACACCATATGAATTATGAAAGGCTAAAAAGCTTTATATATCTTACTCTAAGCAATTTTTTAGTATTTGTTATATGTTAAACACTAATGGTAACCTTGGTATGTTTGATCCCCTCTCACAAAAGTTTACCTTCCTTGGATACTCTAAAAGATCCAAAGCTTATAGAGTGTTCAATAGAGAAACTTAGATTGTGGAGGAGTCAATACATATTAAATTTGATGATGAACAACTTCACCTTAAAAAGTCAAAGCAAGTTGAGGATACTGTAGGTTTACTAGAACCAAAGGAAGTAGATGCAAACAAACCAGAAGAACCCAAACAATAAGAGAATGCATATAAATTAGAGGAAGATGCCAAATCACTAGTAGATGAATCTGACCAAGTTAGAAGTAGTGAAAATACAAGTTAAATGAAAAGAGATAAGTTGTCAAGAAAAATGCTTAAGTTTTTTGTGTTAGTCAAAAGTGGTTTTTAACTACAATTCTCTTATTAATATTTTGATGATAACAAAAATAATAAGTATAGTTATCCACTAACTATTTCTAAGTGTTCCAATTAAGTTAGAAAATAAAGATTTGTATTATTGAATATCTATTTTAAAGTAGAATAAATTATGAGAAAGTTAGAGAAAATAATCTAAATGTTTTTAGTATAGAATATTATTACCTAATGAACAAGTAATTATGTTTACTAACAGAGTAAATCATGATATATCAATAGGAAGCATTGGAACAAGCATTTGATAATCTACTTTTGAAGTCAAAGCGCTAAAGACAAGGTAATATAAGTCAATGATTGATCCTCTAATCACAAAAGGAAATGACACTACAATGATCATCTATCTCTGACTAAAGTTAACTATGAGTCAAGACTTTTCTCAGTCCTTCAACACAAAGATAAAAGAAGAAAACTCTAAATGAATAATTTGATAAAGTCAATGATTTGGTAAAAGCCAAACCCTCTGAGGAACAAAGAAAAATAATTAAAAAAAATATAAAGGAATATGCATTGAACCTTTTGAAAATCAAACTCTTGTCTGATTTTGATCAACACACCTATGTTACTTTTCTAATCAATGCGCTCTTGTCCCGCATGTAGTGAATCTAACTAATGCAAGCCCACTCTAATAAATTATGTGTCTGATTATTCCTCAACCCATTTGATCTTCTAATCAACATTTCATGTCAACACTCTGATAAAGTGAACTATCTCAAGTTAATCCTTTGAGCTCATAACTTTGAAGAAGTCAACATATTTGAAAATTTGTGAATATGTATATGAATATGCTGTCAACTGATTGTGTAAAGTTATAAAGTTAAGTTATATAGTTTTGTTGTGTACATTGTGTACTGATTGTGAAATAATTGTGTGAACTAATTGTGAACTGGCTCTGGATGAAAATGATTTTGAAAAAAAAATTAAAAGACAACATTTTCTAAAAAAATGTCATAATAAACCAAAAAGCGCTTTTTAAAAGTTCCATTTACAACATTTTTTAATAAAATTAAAATAAGAATGCACCTATTACAACACTTTTTTGAAAAAGCGCTGCAATAAGTGCATAATAATGCATCTAATGAATGCACCTATTACAGCGCTTTTTCGCTTTTGTGAAAAAGCGATGTAAAAGGTGCATAACAATGAATCTATAGAATGCATGTTTTATAACGCTTTTTCAAAAAAACGTTGTAAAAGGTGCATAATAATGCATCTATTGAATACATCTTTTATAGCGCTCTTTTGAAAAAGCGTTGTAGAAGGTGCATAATAATGCTTCTATTGAATGCACCTTTTACAATGCTCTTTTAAAAAAACGTTCTAAAAGGTGCATAATAATGCATGTATTGAATGTACCTTTTACAACACTTTTTTAAGCCACTTACAACGCTCTTTTGGAAAAACACTCTAAAAGGTGCATAAAAATGCATCTATTGAATGCACCTTTTACCATGCTTTTTTGAAAAAGCACTGTAAAACGAGTATAATAAGCGCGCAATATATCTACCTATTTTATAGTGTTTTTTATTTTATAGAACGTTGTTGTATTTTTACAACGCTAGATACTACATCGCTTATTTTTTTTAAAAAAAACTTTGTAAATGGCTTAAAAAAAGCGTTGTAAAATCTTATTTTTCGCTTAGTGTATATAGAGTTCGTTAGTCCCATAATGCGGTATGAAAAGGTTTCATAAACTCCCTCTACAAACCTTGTAAACTCCATTACAACTCTATTTTAATAAGTTGCAACAAGGTATCAAATTTCTGGATATGACATCTTTTTTCAATTTGGTGCCTCAAGATGTTCAGCGACCACACGAAATTCATAATTACCACCAACCGGAATATCCATTGTTTTATCAATATATGAATGTATAAAAAGAGGCATCTGATCAATATAGGATACGTTTGGTCTTGGGACAAGACGAGGAAAGGAATTTCCAATATGTGCACTTTTTTTCTTTGCAACGACGACTTCACTTGAGAAATTAGACTATCGGAACATATTGAATCAACATGCTCCCATAAAAACGAAGAACGTCGAGTTCACCCATCAATTGACGTACACCTAACCTTCTTTGAGTTGTGCATTGTTTCAAAAACTTAATTAAAAATATATTTAAAAACTAATGACGATGAAAATATGAATAAGTAAAACGACATTTAAAGAAATAAGAAGAGAAACACAAGCTAATTTATCCTTGTTCACTACTAACACAATAGCTATGTTGAGTCCCTTCACAGAGAAGGATTTAATCCATTATTCACCAATAGTATCACAACTTCAGTGAACACCTTCTTGTCAACCTGATTGTGTTCAAGTTATTTCAACCTTCTAGCTCGGTACATTTAAGTTGTTGAGGGAAGTACCCACTGTTAAGCCAAGTTATGAATTTTTTTTACCATGGTTTCATGTCAAACTTCACACAAGAGTGTTTGTAGAAATTGCACTCCAAAGATGTTTTAGATTTCTTAATAACTGATCAAATTTTCAGAGTTCATTAATCAATAATAAAACTTGTGCAAATCTATCATCATAATAGATAGAAATGGCAGGAAGACCAGAGGATGAAATGAAATACACATCTACAGTTTGAAGGTATGTCTACTATGATGAATAATTGATGTTTGAATGTTGACTTTATCTAAATGTTTACTTTATTAGAGTGTTGACTTTATCATAGTGTTGTCCAGATAGTCAATTTTTATGCCAAGGTTATCACACAAAATTATCATAGTGAGCTTGTATTATAAGATTTAGAAAAGGTGCATTGAGATGTTGTTTTTTAGACTCAGCCATAACATAACAAATCTTCTAGAGCAGAGTCTTGTACTTTATTTATATCTTCTCTAATCATTAGAAGATGCAACGTAAGGTTTTTCGTAACAAGAGAGTTGTACACTTGATTGAAATTATTAGTGCTATAAATTATTACAACAAAGAGAATTTTGTTATCATCAAAATAATTAAGGGTTATTGTTCTTCAAACCAACTTGTTTCTAATAAAATCAACTAAATTTTTTTTCTAGGAAAGCTATTCAATGCTTCAGTTCCAAGATATATAGTTTCATAATTTGTAACCTCTTCTAATGGGTGTTTATCGTAACACCCTCCAAAATTATTCTTTAAATAATCAGGATCTATGAATATTTCGTTTAGTATAATTGTGTATTCATTATTTGTCTTACTTGATTTGTTGTAGTGCATAAAGTTGTTAATGGTATACTTTAAGCAAATGGGATAAGGGATTATAGATTGTGTAGATGTGTTGTCGTTTTATCTTAGTACAAAGAAGAGATTGGGCTAGGGCATTGCAGATTTGATATGAGTCAATGCATATGCATGTGTATTGTTGCATGAAATTAAAAATGTCTTGAATGCTTACGAACTTGCTTGAGGATCGAGAAGGTTTAATATTTTTTCATTATTACGGAAAGAAATTATGTCTTGAATGCTTTAACCAAATAAATCAAGAATGAATCCTCCCTTCTTATGGATTGTAGATTTTGTGTGACCCAATCCATATGCATGAGCATTCTGACATGAATATATTTTTGGTCCATCCACCTTAGAAAGAAAAAAAAAGAAGGGATGCTAACTTGCTTGTGGAAAAAGAAGATTTGATATTTTTTCCATCAATGGGGAAAAATATATCTTGAATACTTTGACTAAATAAATCAAGAAGGAATCATCCATCCTTCATTTCTACCTCACACAACCTCTATCTCCCTTACCACTCATGTGTGACTATCTTCTTTCACACACCTCTCTAGTACTTTAACTCCCTTGATTTCAAATCATTTTTTTATTATCATTAAGGTTAAGATATAAATAGATATTGTATCCCTTATATTCTTCATTTACGCCTCTCATCCCCTACCCACCTATCTCTCTTTAAAGTTTCCTTAAGTCAATAATTTTCATACACTCAGTAACAATAAACAAAAAACAATATAAAAATCCTAGTCCACAAGAAAAATCTCTAGCATCCTCGTATCTAGGGATAGGAATGGGTTAGACCATTTGTCAAAGGTCTATGACCTGACCTATTTAATAAAAAGGTTAGGCTCAAGTTGTTTTTAAAGCCTATTTATTTAAATAGGTCAGGCTCAGACATATAAAAAAACCTATTAGGCCCGACAGGTCGGCCTATATATATTTTATTACTTATTAATATTATTTTTTATTATTATATTAATAATATTATTTTCTATTTTAAATTCTATCAATTAGGCAACCACTCAGTAATCATTCCATATTCAGTAGTTGTTTCGTATTCGGTAGCGATTCTGTATTTGGTAGTTGTTACATATTTGGTAACCGTTCAATTAGTCACTCAAGTGCTATGAGTAGAACATTTAAATATTTTAATGTGAATAAGGCTTTTAAAAAGGCTTCTAGGCCAAGCCGAAAAAGAAGCCTACGATAGGCTGTAGGCTAGGCTGAGGTCGAAAAAATAAATCGTAGGCCAGACTCAAGCCTGTCATGGTCTGGCCTATTCCCACACATTCTCATTTTCATGTAACAAAAAGCTGAGACCATCTTCAACACCTTCCTTTCCTTTCATCTTGGGGTTCTTCCATCTCTAATTTGGGGCCCCCCTTCAAAGCTTGGAACTCTTATCCTATGTAACCAATTTTATGGGACTTAGAGTTTTATACTAGCAAGAAAAGTTGTCAAGGTAAGAGCTTTTACCCACATAAATCATAGTTAAATCGTTGGATACATGGTATGAAATAGATAACTATGATTGATTGTCTTTATAAAGGATTAAACTTTGACTAATGGATTAAAATATTAAAACCCTAAGTTTATAAGTATGATATGTAAGTTTACGATTTATATGGTGAAAGTTAGAATTTTTATTTGATGTGTGTTAAATATTTAATTTTGATGATGAATTCAAATTTTTAAGTTACATGGGTTAAAATTTTAATTTTAATGATTTATATGAGATAAATTTTAAGTTTTATGATATGTATGATATAAATTTCAAATTTTTATGTTATATGTGTTAAAGTGTTAATATTTATGATGTATATGAAATAAATTTTGAATTTTTATGCTATATAAGTTAAAGTTTTAATTTTTTTAAGATAAATCTGAAATCAAGTTACAATTTTTATATGTATTTGATGAAAGTTGAAATCTTATAACATAAGAGATTAAAGTTACAATTTTTTATATTTTCTTGTCTATGAATATAAGATATTTATGACAAGGACGGTTGATATATGAACTTAGTAATTTTTGAACAAGATAATGCTTTGAATGTGTGATTTTTTGAATGCAAGTGATATGATATTAGTGGGTTGTGTGGACATCTTCTATTTTGGTAATACATCATTGCATGACATATGTATCTTTGTGGAAGTTGTCATTGTGACACGTTATTTTTTTTTCTTCATTTGTATGGGTATTTTTTGCGTGGAAATTTATGTCTATATTGTATAATTATTACAAGTATGCATAAGTGCATATTTGTTTGTTATAAAATCCTATTGTATGTGATTTATTCTTTTAAATTGAGAGCTTTTAGATTTATTTGTTTTGTATACATTTTTTATATGTTTAGCTTGAATTGGATATATTTTAGGTACTAATAAATTTGATTTGAGATTAGTTGATGTGATATATGTCGATGCGCACGAACATGGGTTAAAAATGGATTTAAGACTATTTTACAATAATAAATTTGCCATGGTATTTCAAGTTTTATTTTAATATATGTAATAGAATTTTTAAAAGTATTTAGAAATAAGTAGGTGAATTTCCTTCCGTTAGGAATAATTGGATCATCATGGTTTTTTAAATAGTGGTAAATAAATATTTTCTAAATAGTTGGATAATTATCACATTTTTTAAAGAAAACTCACTCTTATATTTCTAATATTTTTCTAAAGTCAATTGCGAAGATTAAAATAAAACTTAAAAATACTGCGAAAAAGTTATTATAAAACATTTTCATAAAACCCATTTGCACTCCATACTTTCTAGATCAGCACACATCACAACAACCAATCTTAAATATCATCAAAATCATTAGTACAGAAAATATAGTTGTAAGGATCAATTTTTTTTCTCCATAATCTACATCAAACCAAAGCTAAATATATTGAAAAATAACAAAAAACAAAACTAATAAATGTAAAAACTCTCAATTTAAAAGAATAAAACACATACACTAAGATCTTATAATAAAAACATATGAACTTATGTATACCTCTAATAACTATATGATCCAAATATAAAATTTGTCACTAAGGCAGCTTCTACATAGAAAAATAATTCATACCAATAGAGAAAAATAACCTACCACAATGTAACTTCCACGAAGATGAATATTCTATGACATAAGGTATTATCAAAATAAAAGATTCACACACTGCTCATTAGATCATTTTACAAGCATTCATAAAATTACTTATTCAAAACATCATCTTAGTAAAAAAAATCACTAAGTTCATATATCACATGTCCTTGTCATGAGATTCATATATCCATATATATACAAATAATCATAAAAATTGTAACTTTCATCTTTTATATTATAAGAATTGCAACATTCGCCAAATACACATAAAAATTCAAAACTTCATTTCATAATCATCACAAAAATTAAAACTTTAACACATATAATGGAAAAGATCAAACTTTATTTCATATACATCTTAAATATTAAAACTTTAATAAATATAAAATAAAACTTCAAACTTTATTTCATACATATAAAAAAATTTAATGTTTAACACATATAACATAAAACTTTGAACTTTATCTCATCATAAAAATTAAAATTTTAACACATGTAACAAAAAACTCGATATTTATAAAAATAAAATAAAACTTTAACACATATCACACAAAAATTCTAACTTTCACATTAAAAATCTTAAACTACATATCATACTCAATAAAAATTTAAGGTTTTATTATATTATTTTATTAGTCTATGTTTATTCCTTTTAAAAGAGGAACAAGCACAATTATCTATTTGATATCATCTAACCAAAAGTTTAATTATCATTTGTATCGGAAAAAGCCCTTCCCTCGGTGCTTTTCTTCCTAACAAACACCTCTAAGTCCCACATAAATATTTGCAAGGGAGAGTAGTTCCAAGCTTGCAGGGCGAACCACAAAGTTAGAGATTGAAGAACACCAAGATGAAAAGAACGAAAGGTGATGAAGATGGTCTCAATTTTTTGTCACACGAAAAATGAGGATTAAAAGTTGCTAGAGATTATTCTTGTGGATTTAGAACTATTTGATGAACAAGATGATGATTTTTGGGATGTGAAAGTGATAGTGGCTACGACGGTATCTATATTCATTTCTGTTCACTATTACTTAGTGTAGGAAAGTTTTGGATTTAGGGAAAATTTAGTGTGAGAAAGGTGGGTAGGGGATAAAAGTTTGAATCAGAGAGAGGAGACATGATGTAGAAATAAAGATGGGAGAATTCCCTTGTGATTTATTTGGTCAATACATTCAAGATATGTCATTTCATCATCACACACCATGGAAGAAAATATGTCATTTATTATAATTTTTAAGTGAGAATTATAAATTCCAAAATTATATAATTTTTCTTGAATGTGAATATTTATGGTTAAAACTTGAAATATACAATTGAGTGTTGAAGATTTATAAGAAAAAATATATCGAAAACGTGAACTCAATAAATTAGTTATCCCATATTTTTACTTTCAATGAAAGGTATCTATTATATCTACTTAAAATACACTACGTTACCACTTTATCATATTTTTTCCACATATGTAAATATTTTTCACATTAACTAAAAAGCAAAAAGCTGGTGTGTACACGTTCATAGAGAGTATTCTATTCAATTTTCCTTATTATTCAATTATCATTTTACTTTAACACACATTTTACTAATACTATTATTATTATTATTATTATTATTATTATTATCATTATCTATTATATATATTTAAAACAGACTCCGCTGCCACTTCATCACATTTCCTCCAATTATGCAAATATTTTTCACGTTAGTCAAAAAGCTGATGTGTATACCTTCATAGAGATTTTTCTATTCAATTTTCCTTATTATTCAATTTCTATTTTGCTTTAACACACGTTTTATTGATACTATTATTATTATTATTATTATTATTATTATTATTATTATTATTATTATTAAAATAGACTGCTATATAAACATCATCTAATATTATGATATTTTATTTAAATATTGTCACTTGAACAAAAATACCATGTGACACACATTTTACTTTTATTATTATTATTATTATTATTATTATTAAAATAGACTCATACATAAACATCATCTAATATTATGCCATTTCATTCAAATATTGCCAATTCAACAAAAATATCATACCATGTGACCCATTTTACTTTTATTATTATTATTATATAACTATTAATGTGTCATGAGTTACAAATTAAAGTACAATCAATATATAAGTTTTTTTACGTATACTTATTCTATTTCTTGAAACAATTTCTAAAATTAGTGCTTTTTTAAAAACAAAACTGAAACATCACTATTTACGTTGCCGTTATATTTTGTTAATTGAAACTCCAATATTTATTTTACCGCTATATTTTGTTTAATAACTCTTATTATATTGTCGCTCCTCCAATTCTAAATTTGTTTAAACGATCAATATTTTTTTTTTCTTGTAACTATTTTAACACGTCTGCAATTAACTTTTATATCGCAGACTTTTATATATCGCATGTTCGTCAGTGATACAAGAAAACATTATGAATATGTAAGTTTTCACAACTCGACTTTACTCAAAAGGAAATCTCTTTGCAACCCACTTATTTTTAAAAAAGTAGATATAGTTGAAAAATTCTTTTTTTTTTTTTTGCAAAAATAGTTTTTGAGTTAGTGGTATTTTGTAACATATTATATGTATTTGCTCATTTATCTCAAAATCTTATTGTTCTTAGTTAGAATATTGTTTTTGCAGACATATTTGACCTCATCTATGCCATGAAAGTATATTTGCTCCTCAAAAGATAAAGAGGATTGTCTATATTCAGCTTTATATGAGTGTTATTATTCTGTCTTCGGGAGAAAAATATTTATCATTTATAGATAAAAAAATAATGTTTAATATTTAGATTAAATTATTGTTTTGAGTTGTTTGTGAAAATTCTCAAGTCATGTTATATAGAAGTCTCATACTCAAAATATTAGAATTTAAAATTGTCATTTCTTTGACATGGTTAGAATGAAATGAATACTAAATGAAAAAAATTATTTTTATATTTTTCTAACAATATTTTGACAATAATTTTGATTTGACAACACAAAAAAAAAGCATGAGTAATTTGATTTTGTGGTAGATAATTACATATATTAATATTTATT
>JBBPBT010000881.1:2194824-2225776 GCA_037974875.1 Cicer bijugum | reverse complement strand
TTTACAAAAAATTAAAGTATTTAAAATATTTATTATGTTTTTAAAATACAACGTTAAAAATATCAAAATCATTAATTAAATTTGAACAAAATAAAAATTAATTTTTTAATTCAAAACAAACAATACAACATATTAAATAACTGAAACAAAACTGCAACAAAATAAAAAAATTAAAAATAATATCAATCAAGTTTTTTCGTTTAATTTTAATCTTATAATATATATCTCTTGTGTTATTGGAACACAACTTTTAATATATATATTACGTGCATATATATGTGTATTTTTCGTTTTTTATTTTAATAATTTAAAAAAAATAAAAATAATTAATGAAATATATATGATATAAATAGTTAAAAAATTATATTTATATAGTTTATAAAGTAGTTAATATTATAAATTTGTATTTCTTTCATAAAGTTATATCTAATAAATAAATAAATTAGTAAACAGTACGTGTTATATAGTGTTATTTTGTTTTGTTGAAATATAATTTTTAAATATATATTTAACAGTAACTGACTGATGGGTCACATCATTTGTGATGGACTAGTTCCATTGATACGAGCAGTATTTCACGTATAAAGAAATTCGACGAAGTTCATTGATATGACTAATCAATAGACAAAAAGACTAAGGGCCATGTTCTTTATGGAGTGCCATATGTCTAATATATCTAATATATTCAGTCAATTATATATAACGCCAACGAGATAAATCGATTGTATCAAAAATATAATTTGTATTAAAAAAATTAAATAAACCAACATATTTTGTCAATGATTAAATATTTAAACCAACATATTTTGATTATCTTATTTTATTTAAATTACAAAAATAGTTTTGTTATTTTATTTCTTTTCAATGTAAATTTTTAATTAAAAATTTGATCTAAATTATGATGAAGTATTATTTTTTAAGTCTCACCACACCATTTATAATCATATATCTCATGCACGATTGTTCTACCACGAAATCCTAAAATATGGTGTGGTTTAAATAAATTCAAGAAAATGATCTTTCATCCAATTTTGGACCATAATTATGTTTGGAGATCAAAATTAAAAAAAAATATAATAGAGAGATTATTTTCTTGATTAAGCAGGAATAGATGGACCAAAAATATAATTACACATAGTTTACTTATGATTAAAAGACGGATTCTTAAAATTTAATTTAATTGACAAATATTAATATTATTTTATTAGATATTTTGTTTCAAACAAATTGTTTTTGTTAGAAATTATGTATTTTATTAAAATTTAATTTTTAATTTTTCTAAATCTTGAATTTTTTATCTCTAAAATTTTTGATGACATGTCTATATTATTTATTATGTGACGCTGAAGTGGCACTTGGTAAAATATTTTCTACATTAACATTTTATTTTTATGGTAAAATATTTTCTTCATTAATATTTTATTTTTATGTTATTTATATTAATTAATAATTATATTTTAGTCATTAAATAATATATTTTTTTTTTATGGATGAGATAATATTGTTTATTACTTTTAATATTTTAAAAAATTTAATCAATTGAGATTATCAACCCTAGATTAAAATTCTCAAATCCTTCTACATCACTCTAATTCATGCTTAAATGTTATCTCTCACTCTCACCTCAAACAAAAATCATGCTCAAATTCTCCAAATTAGTACTTTGCATTGCAAGCCAGCCACACATAACTTGGCGGCAGAGTTCATTCTTCGTTAGCTCTCTTTTCTTCTTCTTGAAGAAAAGTGGTTTAAAAACTTAGAAATTATTATTCTCATTTGGCGGCTTTTTTTTTTTTTTAATAATTTCGTCATCCAAATGTATAGTTGTTTTGTACGTCGTCTCAATGCAACATTTGAATTTCTCATTATTTCAGATCAATAAATTAATTTTGATCTAATACAAATACAATCAACAATTTTAACATCATTAATGATTTTATGCATGATCTGTCCACATTAATAACCACCACGACATGAAAATTTGACCATCTAAGCGTTTTTTAATTTAAAAAAAATGCATAAATGATTATTTTAAAAGTTTTTGAAATTTGTAAGAGTATAAATAAAAAAAATCATTTTTATTGGGACTAAAACCAAAATGATGCCACTTTGTAGAGACTAGAAACACAAATAAGTCTTATATCAATGATTTTATATTTTAAGGTAACATACTTTATGATTAAGTTATATATAATAATTTGAGTGTTAAACACGAATAATATTATTACCTGATGCACAACTAATTATATTTATTAATAGCGCAAATCGTTATATATTAATGAGAGACATTATAATGAAAGTTTGTTGGTTCATATCCAAGTCTTAAAAAAGAATATATAACTAAATGAATCATACCTTTATCACAAAATAAAAGAGCGCAAATATAATTGTTTGTCTCTAACAAAGTTCAATTATGAGTCAAAACTTTTGTTGATCATCTATTTCGATAAGAACAAGATTAACATATGAATCAAGCCTCTAAGAAAGTCAACACTATGATAAAATACAAATTTCATTTATGAATAAAAAGATTGAGAATTCTATGACGCGTTGTTTCCTCCAATAAAGCTATCATATGAAAAAGTCAATGCCTCTAATCAATAAGTTAACATTGAAGATTGACTTAAATTATCGATATTTGTCAATTGAGAAAGGAATGAATAAAAAATCTTTTCTGTTGAGAGTTATTTAAAATTGATGTAAATCAATCAAGATGTTTTTATACACTTGAATTGATATAAGAATTAAATTGTAGTATCATCTTAATGAGAGTTAAGCATATGAGAAAAGATTATGTGTCAAATGAGACACACAATTCAATGAATGTACTCAAGAAGAATAATGACAACAATTCTTTAATCCAAAAAGAGGTACTTAAAGAGGTAAAATAATACTTAGAGCTTGGAGGCAGAGAAAATAATACTTGGAGTCCAGAGCGGTAGAGAAAAGAAGATTTGTAGCCTAAAGAGGCAGATAAAATAATACTTGTATGTTATTGAGTTAATAGTGGATTAAGCCCTAGACGCTACTGAGTCAAAACCTCTCTGTAAGGGGAAGGAGTAGATGTAGCCATAGTTGTTGTGAAATAGTATAAAATACTTGCGTCTCTCTTCATCGACTTTGTTATTTGATTTAAGTTCTTTTTATTAAAAACTAATTTACAATCAAAGTTGAATGTTTTGATAAAGAACACATCTTTTTGTCTAGAAATCAAATTTGATTTTCATAAATGATCAACATAATTGAAACCCCTCAGAGTTCGATCTCTTGATTGAACACTTTACCGTGTAAGAGTAAACATTATTTATTGTTGGAAATATCAGTTAAATGGTTCATACTTTTAATTTAGCTTTGAAATTCAAAATTATTTTTCTTTCAAAATCATAAATCGACAAAAACTACGGTTATTGTAGATTGAAATTGTTATATGATAATAGATAAAATGTATTAGCAGATAATCTATTTCTCTAATGATAATTTCATCTCTCAACAAGAGTTATTTTGACAAAAAAATTATTGGCAATCAATTAACAGTTAAAATTTTTCAAACTTGATTATTTGTGCTACAATCATATTATTTATGTATGAGTAATCACTTTCAATAATATTTTAAGTAATGGAGTGGAATCTCTATATTGAGATAACTAACTGTTCAAAGAGAATAACATCATGGAAAAGAGTTTTAATTGTGTTCATTGAATAGAGTAAATTTTTTTGAATCTATACCGGGATTTGAGATATCATCGTGGATTATCTTATCTAAGAAAATGTTTGATCATGTGATTAGTCTAGAATGCAGCTAAAAACTCAATTGAGAATTAATAATATGCATAAACATTTTTGAAAATTTTCTTGATGTCGTTGTGATAAATCTTTATCAAAGTTTTGTTTGTGTTCTTGAAACTTTTCGATGACAATCTAGAAAAAAAAATTGTGCTAGAATGAAGCAGAGTAAGTTAACTAGTGAGAAAAACCAGTATGCTAATACTAAAATTTATCTAATGAAGAGAAGAAGTATTAGTCGATAAATTAAAATTGCCAGGGCAAAATAATGGAAAAGTTATGGTGCATTTCAACAAGGTTGAGACTAACCAAACAAAGAGAAGTTTATTGAAACTTCAATGGTCTATGTTATTTGTTTAAATGTGCAAGTAATTTGCCTTACACTTGAAGGCTAAACTTTGAAGGTTGAATGACAAAAGGTTGAAGTCTTTCATCAAAGCAAATATTTAGAGGATACACACATTAGCCTCTGGTCAAAGTCAAGATGAAAGTCAACTCTGCATTTGAGGATAGGGTCAATTAAAATCTATCAAATCATCATTCATCTTTTGGAAGAAGTAGCATGAGCATGAAGTCGGAGTCAACAAAAATTGTATGCCTCTCATGGTTCAAATATCATTATTTGATGTGATTCATAAACAACACATCAACAAAGGTCATGAAGGAGATTATATTTTGAAGAAGATTAGCCTACAAGTAAAGGACGAAAATTCTCTCATGTAAGATCATCATTTAATCCCTCCACTAGAAAATCCAATCATGATCAATGAATTCATTTGATATTCAATCATCTTATTGACTTCGTCATACTCATTAGAAAATCAGAACCTCCAATGAGCTACTTTGGCAATCCTCTAATTGCAATGGTCAACACAATTCAAACCCCCCTTTCTTGTATTTTCTAGCATCTTCAAACATACTATTTGCTCCTTTCACCAATCTACTGCTAGCATGGAACTCCGTCAAAAATACACTAACTCAAGTTATGACTTTGATTACTACCAACCAAACCATGAAAATATTTTGAATTAACGTCCCCTTCTTGAAGCCATCTTGTTAGTGAAAAAAAGGTTTTAGCTACAACCTTTTAGTTGATGTTTTGATGATAATTAAACAAATAAAAAAAGAACAAAAATATCCCATAACTATATTTGTTAAGTGTGCAGATTCAATTAGAAGACAAAGATTTATATTGATGACTATCTATTTTAAGGTAGCATTAATTATGAATAAATTAGAGATAATAATCTAATTGTTTTTAATACAAATAATATTATCACCTAATAAACAAGAAATTATGTTTACTAATAGTGTAAGTTATAATATAACAATAAAAAGCATTGCCACAAGCATCTAATAATCTACATATGAGTCTAAGCATTAAAGACAAAAGAAATACAAGTCCATGATTAACCCTCATATCACAAAAGAAAATAATACTACAATGTTTATATGCCTCTGACTAAAGATCCATGTTGATCCTTCGACTCAAAGATGAAAAAAAGAAGGATCTAAATAAAAGCCTATGGTAAAGCCAATGTTCTAGTACAAGTTAGATCCTATGATGAACAAAGATATACAATCTACTAAACAAGTTCATAGTGATTCTAAATAATCTATTGAACTTGTGTCTGACTCTGTTAAGCATGCTTTCAAGATGCCTCAACTAAATCTAATTACAAGCTTACTTTGATGACTATGCATCTGACAATTATGGTAAACTAGTTGACTGTCTAGTCAATGTTTTAAGTCAACACTCTGGTACAATCAACACTTTAATAAGAAGTCAACATTCCAACATCATTTCCTCGTCAAGGAATTACTTATCCTTTGACTGAAGTAACACATGACAAATTTTGAGATGTTTGCTTTTATAGAAATTCTTCTTAACACATTGGCCTTTTCATTCTCTCACCTTTTTTTTCTTCATATTGATTGGTTTCTACTTAAACACTAAGAAATGTATCAATTGAGAATTTTACTGTTGGAGATCTTGAATCAACATTTAAGGCACATCAACCTTTAAGATATATCCATATCAAAATTAAATAATGAATGAAAAATTCTTTTAGTAGAGAGTTACTAGAATTGATGTAAATCAATCAAAGTGTTTTATACATTTGAATTGATTTAGGACTTGAAATGTAATACCATCTCAATGAGTGTCAGAATCCTTGAAATAAAATTTGTATCAATTCAATCATAAGACGTACTTGAAGAGCTATAACAATACTCGGGGACCTCAATGGCAAACTGCTAGAAAGTTAAGAAAGGTGTTTATGTTAACTACTTGGATAGGCATAAGAAAAATATTCAAAGCCTAAAAATACAAAGTAAATAATATTTGTATGCTATTACTTAAATAACAGATTAAGTCATCCACTATACTGAGGAAAAATCTCTCTTTTAGGAAAGTACTTGATGTAACAAAAGTCTATTGTGAACTAGTACAAAAATCTTTGTGTCTCTTCTCTCTTTGTTATTCTAATCTAAGTTATTTATGATTCAATAATACTCTCACTCAACCTACTTTATAATCGTAAGTTGAATGATTTGATAAAGAACATACTTTTAGTTAAGAAACTCAAATAATTTAAAAAAAAATGACAAAACACAATTAAAATCCCATTTCTTGTGTTTTTCAATACGTTCATATCTAACTCTAAACTTTTGTAATTGTATGCTACACCTAACTTTCGACAAAGAGTACCACTAAGCTGATAAAAAAATGTCTCTTTGCCACCTTTGTTTCACTTAAGGTTTTCGTCTCCTCTTAATGTCTAATCTATTCAAGCCTTCTTTAAAGCCACGTTTCTTCTACCTCTGATTTGAACAATGCTCCTTATGCCCCCGTTCAGAGAATCTTATTCCCTTTTAACTTTTCCTTAGAAATAAAAATCCCACCTAGGGATGACAATTAGACCTAGACCCAGTGGGTACCCGCAAAAAAACCCAAAATGGATAGGGTAAAAACCCGCATAATGGGTATGGGCACGGGGACGGGTACTTACCCGCAAAATTAAGCGGGTTTGGGTACGGGTACGAGTACTATAGTACCCACCCCGCCCCGCACCCACACTTATATAAATATATTATTTATTTATTATATTATTATTTAGTTTAATGAATTGTTTTCCTTTATGTTTTAATATCTATTAATATCATTGGACCATTACAATATTTATAATCAAATCAAAAGATAAACGTTTGCAAACTTTTAAATAATTGTGACTTTATAACTAAGAATTATATCTTATTGATTGTGTCTTTATAATTATACTTGCAAATTATAAATTGTTTTTACTTATCTCAAATAATCTTGTCGTAAAACTTGCAACTTCATAAAATATTATTATGAATATTTGAATGTGTATTGTAACGAGTGTTCACTTGAAATGTTTTGAGTTAGAAAATATTTTGGTTTATAATATTTTATTATTTAAATTATGATATTTGGATAATTTTTAAATGGGTAAATACCACATATAGTCCCTTAACTTAATTTCAGTTAACGTTTTAGTCTTTTATCTTTTTCTTTCCCCCGATTTGGTCCTTTATTTTAATTTTAAGTGACAATTTGATCTTTTATGTTTTAAAATGTCAACAATTTTATCCTTATTTTATGCAAAATTTCAAAAAATTTATAAAAAATTTCAAACAAAACACATAAAATTAATTATCATCCTCAATATAATGCTATTTCATCAAATTTATAACTTAAATCTTTAAATAAACTCATATTTTTATCTCTAACAACATCAAATAAAGAATGACAAATATGAGTTTATTTGAAGATTTGAGTTACAAATTTGATAAAATTTATTTTATATTAAAGAATATAACTAAATTTATGAGTTTTGTTTGAAAATTTTGATGAATTTTTGTAAAAAAAAGGATAACATTGTTAACATGTTAAAACAAAAAAGATTAAATTGTCACTTAAAATTAAAATAAAGGACTAAATCGGGAAGGAAAAAAAAAGATAAAGGACTAAAACGTTAACTGAAATTAAGTTAAGGGACTATAGGTAGTATTTATCCTTTTTAAATTTAATCACAAAATAATATTTATTTATCGATTTATTTTACTTAAAGTGTGGGTAATGGGTACAGGTACGGGCACTTAGGTACCTAGAGGAAAAGGGTACGGGTATTAAAGTTGATACCTAATAGGGTACGAGCACGAGTATATGTATTTTTTTAAACTACGGGTATGGGTACGAGTACTATAGTACCCTACCCAAACCCTACCTATTGCCATCCCTAAAGCAACCTTAAAGCAAAGTGGTTAGAAAAACCTCTCTCAAGTTCTCTTTGACAACAATGACATGCATTAAACCACTCGTTTGTTAGCAAAAAGCAATCCAACCTATTCATGAGGGGCCCTATTATGGTGAGGCCAAGTGAACCTCCTACTAATTTAAGGTAAATCAACCAATGCCGCCACAAAAATAAAATCATTGAGAGTCTTCATGTTGATTCCCACCACCTTCCTTTTCTTTCCACAACATAACAATTTGCATTAAAGTCACCACAAACACACCAACAACTTGACATAGTTGATTCTAAAGTAGTTAACATTAATGATCGCATGATGCATAAACATTAATGATCTTTACCCATTGTTTGTCCTCCAACCTTAACCCTTGCACCCGAGCAAATGCTCAAAAGTAGTTAACAACACCACCTCCAACCTATCACCATCCCACATAATAAGAAAACCTCCTGACTGGCCCACCAAATGTGATCGCACACATATTTTTTTGATACCTTAAATCTTAGCCTCATATTTTCCCCAAATGAGACTACTTCCCCCCAATCTTCTCATTGCTCTCTTGAAAATTCACCAAAAACCTCCAATCAACACTAATCTTATCTCCCTCAAATTCGAAGAAAGATTGCTTACTTGATGTTGAGAAGAGGTTGTTAATGCAAAAGTGATTTTAAATACAATCCTTTAGATGATATTTTGATGATAACAAATACAAATAAATAAAAAAACAACTATTCCCTAACTATATATGCTAAGTGTGCATATTAAAGGTAAAAGTTATGTTAACAAACATTCAAAGTAGCCTATGTTACCGCAATTTCCTATGATGGACCTAACATGAATTAATCTTCCACTGACTTGAACACATAAGTGTGACAAGAATTTTTCTGACTTTGCCTCTAATAAGCATTACAAGAATTTTTTTGCCTCTAATAAGCATTACAAGAATTTTTTTGCCTCTACCTTTCACAAGCATAACAAGAAATATCATGCCTCTAACTCTGATTATCTCATCAAGCTTTTGACTTTCAAATTTTATGTATCATATGATAAATTCACCGCTTGTCGAAACACCAACGTTCTAACAAAGTAAATGCTTTTGGCGAAGTCAATGTTCTAACAAAGTCAATGACTCTAAAAAATTCAATGCTCTAACAAAAGTTAATGATATGATGATCTGCAAGACATTGTTGAACAATGAATCCTTTGTTTATGCGCATCCTTTGATAATCATCCAAAATATGTTTTCTCTGATAATTTGCATCCCTTAATGAATTGTTTGCTCTAATGGTTTGTAAGACAATACTCTGATTGTTCAATCCTATGATTTCGTATGCACAATTTCCTCTAATTGTCATTCATATTTTAAGGAGTGTTTTCTAAGAGTCAATTTTCAGCTCAATGGATAGATTGATCTTCAATGATTCAATTGTTGAAACCCATGAAGATACAATTGTTCTTTTGCAAATAAAGTACACATGTTTGACCCTAAGGTACAAAGCCCATACCCTAATGAACCTCCAAATGAAACATTTCAACATACACTTCCTTCATGTATTTAAGATGAAAGGGTTCATATAGTAGAGAAAAACATAGCAAAAACGGTACTTATGAAAAAGCCAAGAACACATCAAAATACAAAAATGAAAAATCCTCTTAGTAGAGAGTTATTAAAATTGATGTAAATCAGTCAAAGTGTTTTCATACACTTGATTTGATATAGGATTGAATATGTAACATCCTCTTGATAAGAATAAGAAAACATGAAACATACTTTGTGACACATCAAACACAAAGTAAAACTAACCTAACTCAGCACGATAACAACATAACCCTCTAATTATCAAAGAGGTACCTGAAAAGGTTCAAGACCCTCATGAACCTCAACGACATAATGCCAATATATTGAAGTATGGTTCTAAGAACGAAAGTCTGCAAAGACTATAGAAAAATACTCAAATCTGGAAGAAATAGAGTAAAGAATACTTGTACATCTATTTAATGGAAACAGTGAACTAAGCCCTCAATTGTACTGATGCAAAATCTCTTTGTAAGGGAAGGACTAGAGGTAGCAACAGTTTGTTGTGAACTAGTATAAAAATATCAATGTCTCTTTAGTCTATTTTAATTATCGCATTTTAGTTCTTTATGATTTAACCTTGCTAACTCTAAACCTCTTTCAATTGTAAGTTGAATGTGTTGATAAACAACAATTTTTGAAGAAAAGAAAATAGTTTTTCAGAAAGCTAAACACAATTCAACCCATCCCCTTTCTTGTATTTTCCATCACTTTTAAAGGTTTTTATAGCTTTCATCATTCCTAGCTAACTGCTTTATTCCAAAAAATATTCATCTACATCTTTTTCATGCAATGAGGGTTAGAGAGCGCCTTGGGTCCTATTATGTTACTTTTAGGGTTATTGGAATGAGACTTATCAAGCAAACCTTCACTACCAACTTCTAATACCTCGAGATCTTCTTCGTTAAAGGTATCAGCTTGTTCCATTTTACTCGAGATCTTCTTCATTAACACCTTCGAGTTCACACTAATGAAGCCAAAAAATTTCAACCCCTTCCTTTCCAATGGACTCTCAACATAACACAATGTCCCTCTTGTTTTACCTTATATTTACCTAATAAGACCGATTAGTGGGCTTGTGTCCTTTTCCCCAATCCAAACTTCTTCAAAAAGAACGAATCTGACTCGTAACTTCTTTCTAGTAATTCCATTGTTTAAATTCCTCCATTCCCACATTCGTGACCAAATTCTCCTTAATACCTCTTCCTTCTAAATCCCTTAAGAACATTCCCTTTATTTCTCCATATTTTTCGTACGCTCCCATTACTTATTAAAACCGCTTAATAGGGCATTCATGATCCTATTGCAGAATTTGGGGATCACACTTCATACCTGTGAAAAATTATTTCCATAAATGCAGATGAAAGAATTTATTGTTGATCATCACCTTAGAGAATGAGTTAAGGAACACAATTGATGATGTTTCGATTAAAATTTTCAAATTCAAAACCCAATATATTAAATTTCGCTTTATAAATTTGAATATAATGACCCACGTTGCTTACTAACAAATCAAACAACTTACCATTCCATTTATGAATAGGCAAACCCTAAACTCTCACCAACAGGATTCTATTTCACTTTGTGTTTTTCGGTGACAAAAAATCAACTGATTCAAATCAAAGCTTTAATAAAGAACTCATTTCTTTTATTGTCACCTTTAAGTCTTCACTTTCTAATGCTTTTGGAAAATTTTCCTCCTTTCAATGGGAGTAGCTTTAAACGTGAATGAACCGACGATTGAAAGCTTTTGCTAAATGGAAAATGAGTTCACGTGGTATTAGAACCAAATTGTTGTGAGAACAATTTATGTTTTAATGAATTTTTTAGTTTGCAGACTTTCTAATGTATGATTTTGGAGACTTTGTATAGGAGGCTTCATTGTAGAAAGAAAGAGAATCATCGAAACAAAGGCAATACTCTGATAAATAGAACTATTCTTATTATTATAATCAGCATGCTTACAACGCACTTATGTTACTATTCTTCTAATTCCGATGAATACGCTCTCAACTTGCATGTGTTAGTATTCGTTTGATTGTTATCAACGCACCTCTATTGAATCTGATTAATGCAAGCTCACTCTAATACATCTGCATATGAAAAATCTTATGTGTCAGTTTGATCTCCAAAGTCAACACTCTCTTAAAGTCAATGTTCTGCTTAAGGTCGACGATCTACGAGAAAATTCTCTAAGCCGACGACTTTGAAGATGTCAATAACTCTACATTCCTTACTCATAAAAGTTAAATGTATCCTCTAATTAAACAAATATAATGGCATCCTCTTGTGGGATCATTATCTAATGTTTCTGTCATTTTCATAAAGATATGTTGAATCCTTTCTGAATAATAAGATTTTTGAAGACTGATACGATCCATATTTAACCTAAGAAGCAAAGGTCGAAAACCCTAATCGAATTTGCATTTTTATATATAAAAATGTGTGATCAACAATGTAGAACATGAGAAAACTGACTACAAAGATGCACACAACAATCATTAGAAATAATATACTTTACATTCTTACAGGAAAACTCGTTTACCTTCTAAGTGCATACTTGAGTAATGTTCTCTTGTGATAGCTTTTTAGAAACCTAACATCATTCACTACAAGAAAAACACATATTTGTGGCCAACTTTATAAATATTTTGTGGCCGAATAAAACCCTCACAAATTTGTGACCGAAAAAGCCCTCACAAAGGCTAAAATTGAAATTGATCATTTTTTGTGGCTGAAAAAGCCCTCACAAATTTTTAAATATTTAACTCGATTTTGTGGCTGCCTAAGCCCTCACAAAATCATAAAATTGTGATTTTGTGAGGGCTTAAGCAGCCACAAAATCCAGTTAAATATTTCTGGATTTTGTGAGGGCTTTTACAGCCACAAAGGATGACTTTTGTGAGGGCCAAATCCGTCACAAATGATTGACAAGATCAGTGCGTTTGTGACTGCATAGGCCGCCACAAAGGAATGGGCACGTGGCGTTTGTGGTTGCAAAGGTCGCCACAAAAGATGCCCAACGTTTTGCTAACAAGGTCGAAGACTTTCTCAATTTTGCGAGAGTGCAAACAATTGTCCAAGATGAAGGGGGAATGAGATGTCCATGTTTGGAGAATTATAACATAGGTCCTTCAAGTAGTACTAACATGTTAGGTATAGATTATTAGAACTATCAACACTTTGAGGCGATGAATGATATGATCTCGGATGCTGTTGGGGTTAATTTGTCATTCAATGAAGATCAATATGATGATACCGATGGACTTCCCAATGAAGAAGCTCAAAGATTTTATGGTCTTTTGAAAGAGACAAATAAACCATTGTTTGAAGGTTCTTTAAACTCAAAGTTATCAATGCGTATTAGACTGTTAGGTCTAAAGTCTCAATTTCATGTTCCTGATTTAGCTTTGGATTTGATGACTAAAATGATGCTAGACGCAACACATGTTAGAGATGGTTTGCCGCAAAGTTGTTACAGGTTTGATTGTTGAGAGGATTGATTGTTAGTGTGAAAGTTAGGATTAGGTGTCAAGAGGATTGATTGTTGTGTTAAAGGTTGCATGTTGTATTATGACAATGAATTTGGTATGAATGATGCAAACTTAGTTAAATGCAAGTTTTGTCAAGAACCAAGGTATCACCAAAGGAATAACTCAAGGGTAAGTAGGGGAAAATCAATTCCAAGGAAAGCAATGTTTTACCTCCCTATTGTATCAAGATTGCAAAGATTGTTTGCATCAATACAAACTGCAGGAAAGATGACGTGGCATTATGAGAATAGAAGAAATTCAGGCGAGTTGCGACATACGTCTGATGGTCAGGCATGGAAACACTTTGATCAAATACATCCTGATTTTGCGTCAGATTAACACAATGTAAGACTTGGATTATCCTCATATGGATTTACGCCTTACATACAAGCATCATCTACTCCTTATTCTTGTTGGCCGGTTATTGTTACTCCTTACAATCTTCCTCCTGATATGTGTATGTCTAAACCTTATATGTTCTTAGCAGCTATCATACCAGGTCCTTCTAATCCTACAACTGGTATTGATATTTATTTACAATCTTTGATTGACGATTTGAAGAGGTTGGGGAATGGTGTCTTGACATATGATATTGCTCGGAGAGAAAATTTTATGATGAGAGTTGCATTGATGTGGACCATTAATGATTTCCCCGCTTATGGGATGTTGTCAGGATGGGGCACCCATGGTAAACTAGCTTGTCCTATTTGTATGGAAGATACGAAAGCATTTACTTTAAAATTTGGTGGGAAGACATCGTGGTTTGACTCGCATCATAGGTTTTTACCTGCTGATCATGCATTTAGAAGGAACAAAGCTACATTTATGAAGGGCTATGCAGAAAGTCTAGGACCCCCGCTTAAATTGACATCAGAACAAGTTTGGAATAAAGTAAAAGATATGCCAAAGGTACATGTTGTTGATGGTGTAGCTTGTAAACCACAAGGTTACGGACAATGGCACAATTGGACACAAAGATGTATTTTTTGGGATCTACCGTATTGGAAAGATAATCTTTTGAGACATAATCTCGATGTTATGCATATTGAGAAAAATTTCTTTGACAACATCTTTAATACTGTGATGAATGTGAAAGGGAAAACAAAAGATAATGACAAAGCATGAAAAGACATAGGTATATATTGCAGACGACCAGATTTATTGTTGGTGGAACAAAATGGCAAGACCCTAAAATCTCGCGCGAATTACACTTTATCTACTGATGAAGCCAAATCTGTTTATCGTTGAATCAAAGACCTAAAGACGCCTGACGGTTATTGTTCTAATTTGGCAAGATGTGCTGATGTGGAAAATGGGAGGATGCATGGGATGAAAAGTCATGATTGTCATATATATTTAGAGTGTTTACTTCCTATTGCCTTTAGTGGTTTACCGACACATGTATTGAACCCACTTATTGAAGTGAGTCAATATTTCAAGAATTTGTGTTCTTCAACACTCATTGATAAAGATCTGATCAAGATGGAAAATGACATTCTGATCATTCTATGTAAGTTGGAGAAAGTATTTCCTCCTGGGTTTTTTGATTCCATGGAGCATCTCTCAGTGCATCTTTCAAGTGAAGCTAGGCTTGGTGGACCAGTTCAGTATAAAAGGATGTATCCATTTGAAAGGTGATATATATATATACATACATCTCTTTCATTTCAATTACTTCAACTTATATATATATATATATATATATACATGGAGCTTATTGTACATCTCTTTGTATATTGTAGGTTCATGGGTTATTCAAAACGGTCAGTGAAAAATAAATCTAGAGTTGAGGGCTCAATTTGTTCATCTTACCTACACAGTGAAACAACACACTTTTGTTCTCATTATTTCAACAATGAAACATTGTCACCAGTTAACGAAAGAAACGCTACTGATAGTGTTATACGTCATCCACATGCTTTATCAGTTTTTTGCTTGTCTGGTCATCATGCTGGTAGGGATTTTCCGATTTTCTGGCCAAGCGACAAAGTATTTAATGCGGCACATGTTCACGTTTTGATTAACTGCACTGAAGTTAAACCATACATTGAGTACATTTCAAATTCCTCTTCGATCTTATTAAATAATTATATTTTATTATATGATTAAATTGATATTCACCATATATATGGTCATCGATCAGGGCATTTTTAAATACGGGACAATCATCTGATGATATACATTCAAAATTCCCATTATGGTTTCAACAACAAGTGCATCTGGAAGAACAAACTCCTATCAACATCCACTTAAGACACTTATCCATGGGCCCGAGTAGAAGTTTCAAAGAATGGCACACCTATTACATCAATGGATACAAATTTCACACTGAATCTTGGACTGAAGGAAAAGACACAATTAACAGTGGAGTTTGTACGAAAAGTGTCTCTGATGGTGGTGTAGTAGAAGATTTTTATGGCATAATTGATCATATTTATGAAATTGACTACACGTTCCTAGATTATGCGAACAAAGTGGTGTTGTTTTACTGTAAGTGGTTTGATCCATCTAGAAGAGGAACTAAAATCAATTTGATATCCAATACTGTAGACATTCGAATGTGCAAAAGATATCCACGGTTTGATCCATTTGCCCTGGCCCATAATGTAAGACAAGTGTATTATGTTCCTTATCCATCAACTGTCAGAAGCAAGCAAGGTTGGTGTGCTGCAATCAAAACAAGGCCAACGAGTGGAATAGAAGAAGTTGAAGTAGGTCAAAATGAAGAAGTTGCATTTCAAATGGATGAAATGTCAAATTTGGATCATGTGATTGGAGATGAGACTATTAGTCATCTTTGTTATGAGTCACACATTAGAGAAGAAGTTGATGAACAAGAAATAGATGAATTAGAGAATGATGAAGGCAATATTGACTTAATTCACTCATCAAATGAATATACTGATGATGAAGATGACCAAGACGAAGACAATTAATTAATTAGGCATTATATATATATATATATATATATATATATATATGTATGGATATATAATTATTTATGTATATCATTATGTATAAAATTTATTTATTTATTTATGTATATTTCTTTATTTCATTATTATTTACATATAATTAATCTTATGTTAATTGTACATACACACATATATTATGTTATATATATGTATGGATATGGATGTATATATATACATATATATATATATATATATAGACATGGCTTCAGTGGCGGGAGTAGGAGGATCAGGAGGTTTAGGAAGTTCGGATGGATCAGGAGGACCAGGAACAGTGGCAATACAAGGAATATCCAAAACATCACGTGGTAAGAAAAAAGACAACGTGTTGCTAATGACCCATCTCTCATGCCGATGCCGACCATTGGTACTAGTGGTGGAGCTATTCCTCTATATCCGGAGGTCCCAATAGAGCTTTATACGTTAGACGAAATAATGGAACCCAGATGTGTTGATTGCTACAACCGCATTGTCATAATTCCAGAAGGAGATGGGTATGTAAACTATGATTGTTAAATATTTTATTATTGCATATCATGTTACATTATTTTATTAATTAATTTTTATATTTAATTTGCATGTAAATTTTGAAGATATCTTCCTTTTAAACCATCTGCAAAGGCAATTGCTGAAGTCATACAAGAGAAATACAAAAAACCATGGTTGTCTTGGAGTGAGATAAAAGAGGATAAGACACCTCAATTTAGGGAAGTTGATCAGTTTCTACATTGTTTCAAAGTAAGTGATTACATTAATTTATTTAAGTACTAATTAATTATATATACATTTCATTGCTTAATTGAATTATATTTTTAATATTTTTTAAATTTAAACAAACAACATACTAAATGTACTTGGAAAAGAGAGCATGATGTCGCAGTTATGGCTTCATTTGACCATCGCTTTTCAAAGCGTCTCTCATCTATGTTGTCTTACGCACGTATTAAGGGCGAGGAAAAATGACATAATTGGATTGGTGAAAATGTTTGGACTGCTTTGTGGAGTAAGTGGAACACAAATGCTTACAAACAAAAGAGAGAAAAAGCAAAGATTAATAGAGCATTTGAGAGGGGTACTAGTACTCATAAGGGAGGTTCCACGTCTGCTGGAGAAATTAAATATTATATGATAATTAATTATTATTTATAATATATATCTATTAATATTTATTCAATTAATCATCACATTTCACCATAAACTTGACATTATTTTAATATAAATTTTAGGAAAAGCAACTTGGAAGGGAGGTCACTCAGGCTGAGATACAACACTATCTTTATGTTAATCCTCAAACAAATGAGTATATTGATTCGTTATCAAAAACGATTCAGGTAATTATTATATATTGATCATTATATATTTACACCTTTAAATTATTATATATTAATTATTAACTATTTTAATTTTTAATTTTTTGATTTTAATATAGGAACAACTTGAAACAGTCATGAAAGAATGAGATGATCATCAAGCTACTCTTCCTCCTGTTATGCGAGCTACTCCAGTGCAGCGGAAACAATATGAGACTGCAAGTTTTATGAACATCAGTGGTGGCAAGTACAAAAGGCGTGTGCTGGGAGCCGGTACTTTATCATCAACCTTTGTGAAAGGTCCAACCGGCTATATTCAGACTGAGACGTCTTCTTCTTATGCTAGTACAAATCGATCTCATCGTCCGGCGCCGATAGATAATCTTGATCAGTTAAAGGAGCAATGGGCAAGTGAGCAAGAAGAAAGGACACAACAGCTGATACAAGCCGCAATTGATAAATTGAATGAGGAATGGAAACAGAGGTTTTAAGAGCAGCAGCAGTTTCAGCAGCAACAACAATTTCATCAACAACAATTTTCATTTCCTCTTGTCTTTCATCAGCAGTTCTCGCCTCGGCCTCAATACTTGCATCAACAACCACTTTTCCAACAGCAACAAAATTACTCTCAATACTCCCAACAGCAGCAACCGCCTCCAAATTTCCAACAACAACACTAGGATCCTTCGAACTCTGCCTTTCAGCAACAGCAGCAGCCAATGTTTCAGCAACAACAATATTTTCATAATTATCAGTATGCTCCATCATCTTCACATCAACTTCCTCAACCTCAACCAGATCATCAAAGTGCATACCGACCGACTATGCCAACAGTTGGGTTGATTAGACCAGATTTAAATCAACCTCAGCCAGCTAGGGCTCCTCCTTCGACTACTGGTGGTGCCATTGAAGATGAAATTCAATTTCAAAGCATGATGTCTCCTCCAACACAAATGCATAATACTTTTGAGGGACTTCTTTCGTCGGGTATGAATGCAGGAAATAATGATGGTGGGAGTGGAGCTGATCAAACGAATTATTATGAGGATTGATGTGATTTAAAGAATTTCATAATTTATTTTAGGGTTGTATGACATTATTGTGTGTTTAATTAATTTCCACTTTGTAAGACATTATTTGTTAATTTTGAGTTTGTAAGACATTAATTGTTAATCTTTGAATGCATGTTTTATTTGATTTTGTCATAATTGCTATAGCTAGCTTTAATTATTATTAATATTATGTTTTTATATATAATATTTCTTTTAATTTTAATATTTAATATTTAATTTTAATTTAATTTTAATTTTAATTTAATTTTAATTTAATTTTAATTTAAATTATAATTTGTTTATAATTTACATTAATTTAAATTAATGTTTAATTATAATTATAATTATTAATTTAAATATTAAAATATTTAAACATTTTAATATTAATAATTTAAATATTTTTTATTAATTTAAATATTTTATTATTTAAATAATCCTTAATTTAATTATTAATCTTTATTTTTAATTTAAATATTTTATTTTAAATTTTTAATTATATTAAGATTAGTTTATTATATATATATATATATTAAATTTAATTTATAATTACATTATATTTCAAATTTAATTTAATTATTATTTAAATTTTAATATTATAATTATATTAATTTATTATATATAATATTATAATAAACTATTAATTTTGAATTAAAAATTAATTTATTAATTACGTTGGCATTTGTGGCGGCCAAAAGCCCTCACAAAGGTCTTGTCAGCAAATTCAGCTTGGCATTTGTGGCGGCCAAAAGCCCTCACCAAGGTCCAGTCAGCAAATTCAGCATGTTCTTTGTGGCGGCCAAAAGCCCTCACAAAGGTCCAATCAGGCAAATTCAGCATGTCCTTTGTGGTGGCCTATGCCCTCACAAAGGCAGACTTTTGTGGCTGCAAAAGTCCTCACAAATGCCTGTCTTTTGTGACTGCAAAAGCTTTCACAAATGCCAACCTGTTTTAAGCACTTTGTGGCTGCAAAAGCCCTCACAAAATTTTGTGACCAGCTTCTTTGTGGCTGTCAAAAGCCCTCACAAAAGCCACATTTGTGGCTTTTTTTTTCCTTTGTGAGGGCTTTTGGCCCTCACAAAATTCATGTATTCTTGTAGTGATTATCTTGTAACAAAGTCCAATAGTGGTTGTTGTCTTCAACAACTTGATTTATTAAGCTAAAAGGTTGAGAACACTTGAACATAATCAACTTGACTAGTAGGTGTTTCAGTTGACTTGTGATAAATCAATTGATTTAGTGGATTAAATATTTTAGAGTGAAGGGACTGGACGTAACTACCTTGTTTGTGGTGAACCCATAATAAATTGGTTTTTTGTTTCTGTTCTCTATCTCTTTAATTTCCATTGCTTTATCTTGTGTCTGGTTTTGAGAAAAATAATTTTACTTTAGCAAAATCCAATTCAAATCCGCCATTTCTTGTTTTTTTCATTCTTCATGTGGTTATGCAAAAAAAATCCACCACACCTAGAGCCCACCAAATGATCTCCTTTGCAACATAGTCAATCCATGCAAAACCTCATCAACTTGTACTAGTTTATGTCTCCATTCTCGTCCCTTTTCATTACTCGTCGCAGCCTTTACAATATTCGTGTAAGAGACTTATGACACACGATTCCCTAATTCCGTCTGGATCCTACCCTTGAAGGTATCGCCATCTCGCCTTATGATCTCAACCTTCCCTTGTGTTTCTCTCCTCTCAAACTGCATTTCCCTAGCCCATGTTTGATAAGAACCAAACAAGATGTTACATATAGCTCTCTCCATCTTCCCACTGTGGTTGACCTTTGAAAATCTAAGAAAACCAAAATCCTGACAACACTTGTTTGACGAGCCGCCACGTAAACTCGGTTCGTGCATGGTTGATTTTTAAAAAAAAAAAACAAACCATATCCATTTTAAAATCAATATATGGATTCAAATTTATAATAACTTGTGATTAAAATTAATTTAATACTAACTTCATTAACACCACCAATTATGATTCATACTACTTCTTTCACTATATTATTTTAATCGGATATGAATGTCATAATCGAATTTTTTACAAAGACCTAAGGTAAATGTCTTGCAGCCTCCCACACGCACCAAATTTCGCGCACCAATCCCTGTGCATGAACGACTCAGGAACATTGGTACAATAAAACGTACATTTGCCTATCATTTAGAGTACCTCAAATTTTTGTCGTTCATCTCGTGTTGACGTAGTCTTATTGAAACTGTGATCAAACCGCTTTGAATTGTTCCTGTTATCTAAGTCATGCGCCACGAGCTAGTTGCCTCCCTTTTCCTCTCCTATGACTCACAACTGTCCAGTCGGATCCCCCTCCCTTTTCCACCATGAGTTTGAACTGCCACTCTCTCTCTCTATTCTCTCCACTCATGTTTTTTTTAGTTCTTAACTCTTGATACTTATTATTCCGTGCGTCTTCAATAACATAGAAACGAGCAACAACGACTAGTAGAATATTGAACCAGTTCGTCTCTAGGAAGTATGGAAGGATTTGTACTTGTTGCCATACTGCCGTCCTTAGTTTTTTCAGTTTTACCACTTTAATTGATTTAAGAATTAATATTTTATGGTAGTTGGAAGTTTTCAAAGTCATTTTTTTTTTAATAGATGAAATGGTAAAAAAACTAAAATAAAATATAAATGTGAGGTCTCGATTCAAATTCGAATGTAATATTGAATCTAACAATTTGAATAATTTGATAAATTGAACGTAATATTGAACCTAAAAATTTAAATATTTTAAAGTTGAATTAGACGTTATAGTTTAAAATCAATTTTTCTTTTGTGTGTTTCTATATGTTATGAAAACATTAGGCCTTATCATTAGATGCCAAAAATAATTATGGTTTGACTTGTAATTAAATTTTAATGTCATTATGTTTTCAGTCGGAACTCATTTGTGAACTTTGTTATGGAATTTAATAAATTTGTGTTTTTTTAATGTATAAATTTTAATGTTATGGAATTTATCTCATAAATATTTTAAATTTGGCTTGATTATGCAATTAGCCCATGCGAGATGCAAGAAATTTTATTATAGTCCCTGTAAAATAATTTTTTTTATTTAAGTCTATGTAAGACGCAAACATTTTATATTTTAGTCCCTAATGACTTACACTATTAGTTTTTTAGAAGAATAGTTAAATGTGATTTTAAGTTGACATTTACAATTAGTCACCATAAAATGCAAGAAATTGGTTTTAATCCTGCAAAATAAAAAAGTTTGTTTCGCTCTTTTCAAAATACCAGAACTTTGGTTAGTCAATGCAGAATAATTAACAGGTTAAATAAATTTTTAGTCCTTATAAAATTTTGAAATTTTATTTTTATCCTTTGTAAAAAAAAAACTGTATTCTTAGTCTCTACAAAATTTTCCTACAAGCAATTTTAGTTTTAGTCCCTACTAACAAGATAACTGTTTAATTGTCCTTAAAATTTTAAATCTTTGAATGATTTTTTGTAAAAATGCTCAAAACATTATAAAAAGTCTTCATAAAATTTAGAATTTTTTTAAAAATATTATATTTTTTACAGAAATTAAAAACAAAATTT
Source organism: Cicer bijugum (assembly GCA_037974875.1). Classification (NCBI taxonomy): domain Eukaryota; kingdom Viridiplantae; phylum Streptophyta; class Magnoliopsida; order Fabales; family Fabaceae; genus Cicer; species Cicer bijugum. The sequence goes on along the minus strand of JBBPBT010000881.1, from coordinate 2,203,712 downwards.
TATAGGTATCCAAAATTTATTTAACCCTAACAAAATCGTTTTAGTCCTTATAAAATATAAGAAATTTAGTTTTCATCATTGTGAAAACTTCATGTTGTACCTTTTTTTTTCAATTAAATCAACTAAAAATGGGACCAAACCAATTAATAAAAATATATTTTTTGCACCATACATCTAGAGAAAATGCACCACACATTAAATAGTTGAAATATGTAACGCCCCGGATTTTGATTCAAGATATTACTCAAAAATATTTATTTTTTTTAAAATGATTTTTTCTTTGGTCATATAATAAAATTTCACTAGGAGATAGTTTGATTTCACTTTAAGAAATAAAGTAACGCAATTTACTTGATATTATTACTATAATTATTTCAAATAAAATTTAATAATTATAGAAAATGTCCACTTATTAAAATAGAATAATTCAAGTTTTTCCTAGCGGAAGGACCCCGCCTCCGCATTTCTATTTAAAATCGGCCATAAAAGTAAATAACTAAAAAAATCAAATAAAAATGTACCACATCAATCTTATCACTACAAACATTATTTTTATTTATTTATTTATTAAAATACCCATTTTTCCCACGTGTGCGGGCCAAGCAAACGTCATTAATGCAATTCTTCAAAATCCTTAGTACCTAAATGTTCGTGTAAGGGGTCAGTTCATCCCACAACAAAATCAAACCAAACAGTAAGTTAACAACCAAAAAATAAAAATATAAAATCCTTTTATAATAAAAGATTTAGAGAAATAATATTTTTTTTTTATGATTCGCAAGAGTGTATGAAAAGTATTAAAATATATAAATAACTCCAATAATAACTCACTGTACGATGAAAATAAGAATGACAATAAAATATATGCAATTTATGCATGCTCCTAAACATATATGATCCGGATATAGCCAGCCACTAAGGCGTCCACAAAAAAGTCACCCATACAAATAGGAAAAATTAAACCAGCCACTAAGGCGTTCACAAAGATGCATATGATATGTCATGATAATGATAATGATGTTCAAAATATACAAATCACTAGCCACTTAGGCAACCACAAAAAAACAAAATCATAACACAAATAATCAGCCACTTAGGCACCACAAAGAAAAACTATTCAAACCCACCCAGATCACCAGCCACTAAGGCAATCACAAGAACAAATCATTCCAGATCAAATTTTTTCATATTATTAAAACTAAACAATATAAAATTTTCATCAATTTCCTCAAGACATACGTTGTTCATAAAAATCACGTTTTAAATTTAAAATACTCAAAGTCAAGAATTAAAATCAAATACATCATAATAAACATATTACTAATTATAACATTATAAAAATTATAACTTTATAATTAAATACTCTAAAACACGTAAAACACTAAATATTTTCACTACAAACATATTTACCAAGGTATAATAATAAAAGTATAATTCTATAATTAATTCATCAAGATAGATATCACCAAAAAGAAAAAAAAAACAAAGCATTATAGTTAATTCCTTTACGACAAAAATAAAAATCAATATTTTCCTTTTAATACATCCAGACATCATATCAATATTTTACGCTTCGCTAACTTAATATCTAGCCTAACTCTGCATGGGGAAAAGCCCTTACCTCGAGTGCTTTCCTTCCAGGTGACACTATATCGTCCTCGAAAATTTCAACAAGATGAAGGAACAAAAGTTTAGAACCTCGATCCGAATGTGAGGGAATGTGAGGGTGGTTGTTTGAGTGACTTAGAAAATATTTGAGATAAATGTAATGTTGGTAATGGCGTGTCTTACGAAGGAGAGGTGTCCTTGACTAATAAAGGAGGTGGGTAACTGATTAGAGAGAAGGAATAATTCCCTTCATTGAGTTTAATTGCCCACATGAATACGGAATTCAATTGGAATAATCTCATTCAATGACAAACCGTTAGGAATTAATTGGCATTCATGTATTTATTATTGTTAGTTACACATTTGAATGGACACAAGAGTAGTGTGGGTGATTCAATTTTGACTTGGTCATTGTTCACTCTAAGACAGATATTTTTACGAGTTTTAATTAGTTAATAAAAAAAATCCCAATAATTATTTAATATAAAATTACTTCATCAAATAATCAAACATCTAAGGAATAATTATTCTTTTATCGTCACACTAAAACAATAAAAGAATAAACAAAACTAATGGTTTTAATTTAATTAATTAAAATAATGGTGTTACAATACTTACCCCCTTAAAATAGTTTCGTCCTCGAAACTAAGATGTATCTAGAAGGTCTGGGTAAAGCTCCTTCATCTTCTCCTCCAACTCCCAAGTGGCATCCCCAGTCGTCTGGTTCCCAGTCACCTTAACCAATGTAATTTCCTTTCCCCTTAAATGTTTGGTAGTTCTATCTGTGATGCTTATCGGTGGGACCTCAAAGGTAAGATTCTCCTTCAATTGAATATCATCTGGCGTAATAATATGGGATGGATCTGCCATGTACTTCCTCAATTGTGACACATGGAACACATCATGCAAATTGGCCAAATTTGGTGGTAAAGCTATTTGATAAGCCACTTGACCCACACGTCGAAGAATTTGGTATGGTCCAATAAACTTAGGTGTAAGCTTCTTTGACTTCAATGCCCTACCAACTCCGGTAGTGGGTGTCACTCTCAAGAATACATGTTCATCCTCTTGAAATTCCCAAGGCCTCCTATGTCGATCAGCATAACTCTTCTGCCTGCTCTGTGCTGTCCTCATCCGCTCTTGGATCTGACGCACCTTCTTTGTAGTCTGTTGCACCAACTCTGGCCCTATGATCAAGTTTTCACCATCCTGATACCAACACAAGGGAGTTTGGCATTTGCGCCCATACAAAGCCTCGTACGGTGCCATCCCGATGCTCGCATGATAACTATTGTTATAGGTAAATTCAACAAGAGGCAATAGATCATCCCGACTTCCTCGATTATCTAATGTACAAGCTCTTAACAAATCCTCTAATGTCTGAATAGTCCTTTCAGTTTGACCCTCGGTTTGAGGGTGGTAGGCGGAACTTAATCTCAATTTAGTACCTAATGTCTCATGTAATGCTTCCCACAAACGGGAAGTGAACTTTGGATCTCTATCAGACACAATGCTAGAAGGTATCCCGTGTAATCTAATAATTTCAGCAACGTAAATCTCTGCAAGTTTAGACACATTGTAAGTTGTCCTTACAGGTATGAAATGGGCAGATTTCGTGAGCCTATCAATAATCACCCAAATGGAGTCAAATTTCTTATGAGTCTTAGGTAATGCCACCACAAAGTCCATAGATATGCTATCCCATTTCCACACTGGTACATCTAATGACTGCAACAATCCTACAGGTTTTTGGTGTTCAACCTTTTCCTTTTGGCAAGTCAGGCAAGACGCCACATATTCCTGGCCACCAAAATTTGTGCTTCAAGTCTTTATACATCTTCGTAGTACTAGGGTGAATACTCAGTTTGCTCTTGTGGGCCTCATCCAAAATAGTTTTCCTTGACTCTGCATTATTGGGCACACAAATACGTTTATTACACCACAAAATGTTATCTCGATCTATTTCAAATTCTGAAGCCTTGCTGGTCCCAACCAATTTTCGTCGAGCCTGAATAGCCTCATAAGTCGCTTGAAGGGCTTTAATCTCATTCATTAGTTTATTATCTACGATGATCATTCCACATTGTACTTTTCCTAACACAGAATCCAAATTAAGATCCAAGTTGCGAAAATTCTCTAACAACTCTAACCCTTTCAATGTTATGGATGACAAATGGGCTCGCTTTCTACTCAAGGCATTAGCCACCACATTGGCTTTTCCTAGGTGATAGTGCAGCGTAAACTCATAATCCTTGATAAACTCCATCCATCTCCGTTGTCGGATATTGAGCTCCTTCTGGTCGAACAAGTATTTCAAACTTTTATGGTCACTGTATACATCAAAATTGCATCCATACAGATAGTGCCTCCAAATCTTTAGTGCAAAAACTATTGCAGCTGATGACTCTTCATCATATGCATAATTTCTATTGATTTTAGTCTTATTTATCTTTAATCATTAGTTAATTTAATGAGTTATTTGATATATTTTGTTGATTTTAGTTATTTGATTTAATAAAATGTTTTTGTTATTATTTGCTTAATTAAGTGGAGATTTTTCGTAGTTTTGCGTTGTTACTTTGTTTTAGTGCAGTGCTGAATTTTGGTGAGAAATCAACATGACCTATTTGGAGTATTGCAGCCATATCTGGAGTTCTAGATGTCCAATTGGAGTCAATCCAATTGCTAATGAAAGCTAAGATCCATATCTACAACTTTCATGAAGACACCGGGACCAAATTCAGACTCGAAAGATGAGAAAAATGCAAAATACGTCAGACAGCAGATGCTGTGCGCCTGGAGCGCGCCCTGCGCGCCTGGAGCGCATTTCCCGCTGTTTAGTACTGCCAACGCGCGCCTGAAGCGTGCCCTGCGCGCCTGAAGCGCGCCCTGCGCGCCTGGAGCGCGTGACGCGCATCAGCAATCATAAAAACGCAATTTTTTGCTGTTTTTTGGATCTTTTTGACTCTTGGGAAGTTGGGAGACTTGTGCCCTAGCATAGAAACTCAAAGACAGCCGTTTCTAACGCCATTGAAGCAGTTTTATCAAGAATCATCCATGAATCATTCCTGTAATTCTTCTTTAATCCTTATCTTTTGTATCTCTGTCATGAGTAACTAAACCCTATTTGTTAGGGATGAGTGTAACCAGATGAAACCCTTATTTTTCTGATTTGATTTCTAGTTATATGAATGAGTTTATTGAATTGTTTTTCTCATCTCTGTGCTTAATGCTTTTTATTGCTTGATCAACATTAAAATGTTTTACGATTTGTATTTTGAAACGGAAGTGGACTTTACGAATGCTTGAGATGAGAAATTCATGAATTTGTAGTCTAGGGATAGATGCAGGTCATGAAACCAATTAAATTAGTTGTAAAACAATAATTTACAAGAGAATTTCTATACGGTAATGCTTAATTCTAATCTTAAATCCACTAAGGAATTAGGGGTTACTTTGGAATTAAAGGTTCTGTCACTAAGACATTAGGGTAAGAATAATAAAGAGAATTCGGTAATAATTCAATAAAGGAATTCAGTAACTAGGATCAAATTAGACACCAAGGTTGGATTCGAAGTGAAATTCATCCCTGACATTTTTCTCATTATAAAAGATCAATTTTATTATTGTTGTTAATTTCAAACATTATTTCAATCAACTTGGGAACCCTTTTGTTCAATTTTAGTAATTAAATATAATTCAATAGTAAAACGCAATCCTTGAGTTCGACACTCGGTACTACCGTTTTATTATTACTTGCAACGATTCAGTACACTTGCTGAAACGCTATCAGCAGCCAACTCCATGTCATGTGTAGGATAGTGTTTCTCATGCACCTTCAACTGTCTTGAAGCATATGCTACCACTTGTTTGTTCTGCATAAGTACACAACCCAACCCTTGTAAAGAAGCATCACAATAAACTTCATATGGTTCTTCTGGTTGTGGCAACACCAACACCGGAGAAGTAGTTAATTTCTCTTTCATCATCTGAAAACTCTTCTCACATTCCTCTGTCCATGCATAAATGTGATTCTTCTTGGTGAGTTGTGTCAACGGCGCTGCAATCTTGGCAAAGCACTCAATGAATCTCCTATAATATCCAGCCAAGCCCAAAAAACTTCTAATCTCTGTAACGGTCTGTGGTTGTTTCCATGCCACCACGACCTCTACTTTAGTGGGTCGACTGCGACACCTTCCCTTGAAATGACATGTCCCAAGAATTTCACCGTCTACAGCCAGAATTCACATTTTCCCAGATTAGCGTGCAATCGATTGTCCTTCAAGACTTGCAAAACTTGACGTAAGTGAACTTCATGTTCCTCTCGGCTCTTACAATAGATCAATATGTCATCAATGAAGACCACTACAAATCTGTCTAAGAAGGGGTGAAATATACGATTCATGTAATCCATGGAAATAGCTGGTGCATTGGTGACACCAAAAGGCATCACCAAATACTCAAAGTGTCCATAACGAGTTCTGAATGTTGTTTTAGGGATGTCTTCTTCCTTTACCCGAATCTGATGGTACCCCGACTTCAAATCAATCTTTGAAAATATGATTGCTCCTTTGAGTTGGTCCATTAAGTCATCAATGCGTGGCAAGGGGTACCTATTTTTGATGGTGACTTTGTTAAGCTGACGGTAATCGACACAAAGTCTAGATCTTCCATCCTTCTTCTTCACCAGGAGAACTGGTGCTCCCCAAAGTGAGACACTCAATCGTATAAACTGTTTAGACAAAAGGTCCTCCAACTGATTTTTCAACTCTGACAATTCCGACGAAGACATTCTATATGGGGCAATAGAAATAGGTCATGTACCCGGAGTCACATCAATTGAGAATTCAATATCACGAACTGGGGGTAATCCTAGTACATCCGGCGAAAATACCTCTGGAAAATCTTCGACCACACGTATCCCGTCTACCTCCACCTCTAGCTTCATACTGACTGAGTTGAGGAAGGCACATTTTTGAACTCCCCCTTTCAAAGAGAAGTTCAATTTATTTGTATTGAGGAATCGAGAAACACCTGGGTCTGGGAATATCACACACTTACGAGCGCAATCCAATACAACATAATGGCTTGACAACCAATCATCCCAAGGATCACTCCCACATGCTTCAGGGGAATACAAATCAAATCAACATTGAATCTCATATCAAACACAATCAACGGACATTGCAAGCAAGTCGTATTACATTTCACCAATTCGGTAGAAGGTAGGGTAACCACCAAATCAAATGGCAAGGTAGTAACAACAAGTTGGAGCGAATCCACCCAATCCAATGAAATGAACGAGTGTGTTGCCCCTGAATCATATATTACATTAAGTGATTTTCCAGCAATCAAACACTCACCTTGGATAAGTTCAGAGGAAGATGGAGCTTCTTCTCTATTGATATGGTAGACACATCCCTTGGCAGTAGGGCGTGCAACATTTTCGTTGATTTTGTTGCGGTTAACAGCTCTGTCTTCCTTCCGTTCAGGGCATTCATTTGCAAAGTGGTCTGGTTTCTGACAAATGTAACAAACCCTTGGTCTGATTGGGCACTCAGATATCTTGTGTCCTTCCCTATTGCAAAGAAAACACCTAATAGAGTATGTCTGGTTCTGACTTGGAGTTCTTTGCCCTTGACCTTCCCCGTTTTGAGGTCGAGGTTGATCTCTAGCATTCCCTGGTGGTCGGACATATGGCTTGTGTTGTTGATGTTGTCTGCCCCTATTCTGTTGATCGTTATGCCCCTATTTAAAATATTAGCATTTAGGGGTAAATATTAACATTTAGAGTCCAAGCTTATAACTCTCATAATATGGATGGATTTAAATCTCTACCTGAGGTCTGATGGGTCCACCTACTGCGCCCCTATTTAGACGACTCTGTTTCATCTGCTCCACTTTCTTGCATTTCTCCACTACCACTTGATATTGACGTATCTCCAAGGGCCCTGCTAACTCCTTAATCTCATACTTAAGCCCGCTTTCGAACCGCTCACACCTGTATTCTTCATCTACCTGATTTATGAAATAGAGGAAGTGCTTTGCTAGGGACTCGAACTTTGCCGCATATTCTGCTATCGTGAGATTCCCTTAATACATCTTTAGAAATTGGGCCTCCTTCTTAGCCCTAACACTTTTCGGGAAGTATTTATCTAGGAACTTATTCCTGAAAGCCTCCCAGGTCAGCTCTTCATGATTTGTCTCCATCATTTTCTTCGCACCTCGCCACCAGTATTCAGTTTCACCAACCATTAAATAGGTCGCATACTCTACTTTCGCATTGTCAGGGCATTGTAGGATCTCAAAGATCTTCTCGATTTCTTGCAGCCAAAGATCAGCCTTATCGGGGTCATGCTCTCCTTTGAACTTAGGCGGATCTTGTCGACGAAATTCATTCAATGCTCTTGCTACACTAGCTGCTTCATCCCTCTGATCCCTCTGTGCATCTCGTTGGGCCTGGACCGCAGCTTGTTGGGTCATTGCAGCAACCATTGCATTCATGGCTTGGATTACTTCAGTCATATCGTTTCTTCCTTGGGGGACCGATCGGTTTGTTCGACGAGACATAGTGCTTCCTAAAATTATCTAATTAGAAAAATATTCTAATATAATTTTAACTTTAGGGTAGTATGAAAGTCTTTTATTGAACACTATATAGTAGGTAAATGGACCACTTAATAACCAAGTCTTTCCCTAGCCAGAATCCCCTTAAATACAACTCTTTATGTATTATCCTTCCCTTCTACTGTGCGGATCATACAATTATACATAATTTAGTGTTTAGGACATTGTCTTAATTACAAATATTTAGATTATATGATGAAAACTCAATAATTTTAAATCATAGTAATAAACACATAATTCACATCAATAATTACTGTTTGATTAAATTAAAATTATTTCAAATCATGTGATCAATAATTTAAAACATATTTTTCCTCATAATTATTCCAATAAGTTAGACAATTAAATTCACATAATTGAAATTTAAATCATTAATGACATAAAATAGTTAGAAAATCAAAAAATTAGTATGAATAAGAGGTAGAAAGTCTAAAATTAATAAAATAAAAAGTAATACAATAAAAAAATCATAAAGATTATAAAATGTAACAACTTAAAAATTGTAAAAATATAAAAGAAAATGTCAATGAAGCAAAGTAGATATAGAGATTTCAAATTTGAAAACAATTAAACGCACCATTAAATCCAATATTTAACACATATTTTTAATGACAAACATAAATGAAGGTTATACAATTAATGACACACAATAA
>JBBPBT010000881.1:2179556-2194431 GCA_037974875.1 Cicer bijugum | reverse complement strand
CACAACTAAATACTCCCTTAAATCAAATATTTAATGACAAAAATTTGTGTAGGTTATACAATTAATGACACATAATAAAAATTTAAATAATATTTAATAATTATAAAATCAACAATTAATATATTTAATGGCACTTAATAGAAATTTAAGTAATTCTTAAAATTCAAATTCTTACACAACTAAATGTATCATTAAATCAAATATTTAAGATATATTTTTAATGACAAAAACTCATAGAAGTTATAAAACTAATGACACATAATAGAAATTTAAGTAAAATTCAATAATTAGAAAATTAAGCAATTAACCTATTTAATGACACTTAATAGAAAAACAATTAAATACACCATTAAATGAAATATTCAAGACATATTCTTAATGACAAAAATTAATGTACGTTATACAATTGATGACACCTAATAGAAATTTAAGTAAATTCAATAATCAGAAAAATTAAGCAATTAGCGTATTTAATGACACTTAATAGGAATTTAAACAATTCTTAAAATTTCAAATTTAATGAGGTTACAAAATTAATAACACATAAAAGAAATTTTTGTAATTAGTAGAATTTTAAATTCAAATAGGTTACACAATTGATGACGTAATAAAAGTTAAAATAATTAATAAAATTTAATTCCAAAAAGGTACATAATTAATGACAAATAATATGCATTTAAATAATTGGTAAAACTCAAATAATTAGAAAATCAAACAATTAACAAGAACAAAATCATAGAAAACTTGCGACATATACGAAGCGTTCCATCTCACTAAAGTTCGAGAATTAATGCTCTGATACCACAATGTAACACCCCGAATTTTGATCCAAGACATTACTCAAAAATATTTATTTTCTTTCAAAATAATTTTTTTTTTGTCATATAATAAAATTTCACTAGGAGATAGTTTGATTTCACTTTAAGAAATAAAGTAACGCAATTTACTTGATATTATTATTATTATTATCATTATTATTATTATTATTGCAAATAAAATTTAATAATTATAGAAAATGTCCGCTTATTAAAATAGAATAATTCAAGTTTTTCCTATCGGAAGGACCCCGCCTCCGCATTTCTATTTAAAATCTGCCATAAAAGTAAATAACTAAAAAAAAATCAAATAAAAATGTACCACATCAATCTTATCACTACAAACATTATTTTTATTTATTTATTTATTAAAATACCCATTTTTTCCACGTGCGCGCGCCAAGCAAATGTCATTAATGCAATTCTTCAAAATCGTTAGTACCTAAATGTTGGTGTAAGGGGTCAGTTCATCCCACGGCAAAATCAAACCAAACAGTAAGTTAACAACCATAAAATAAAAATATAAAATCTTTTTGTAATAAAAGATTTAGAGAAATAATATTATTTTTTTTTATGATTTGCAAGAGTGTATGAAAAGTATTAAAATATATAAATAACTCCAATAATAACTCACTTTACGATGAAAATAACAATGACAATAAAATATATGCAATTTATGCATGCTCCTAAACATATATGATCCGGATATAGCCAGCCACTAAGACGTCCACACAGAAGTCACCCATATCAATGGGAAAAATTAAACCAGCCACGAAGGCGTCCACAAAGATGCATATGATATGTCATGATAATGATAATGATGTTCAAAATATACAAATCACTAGCCACTTAGGCAACCACAAAAACATAAAATCATAACACAAATAATCAGCCACTTATGCATCACAAAGAAAAACTATTCAAACCCACCCAGATCACCAGCCACTAAGGCAATCACAAGAACAAATAATTCCAGATCAAATTTTTTCATATTATTAAAATTAAACAATATAAAATTTTCATCAATTTCCTCAAGACATACGTTGTTCATAAAAATCACGTTTTAAATTTAAAATACTCAAAGTCAAGAATTAAAATCAAATACATCATAATAAACATATTACTAATTATAACATTATAAAAATTATAACTTTATAATTAAATACTCTAAAACACGTAAAACACTAAACATTTTCACTACAAACATATTTATCAAGGTATAATAATAAAAGTATAATTCTATAATTAATTCATCAAGAGAGATATTACCAAAAAGAAAAAACAACAAAGCATTATAGTTAATTCCTTTACGACAAAAATAAAAATCAATATTTTCCTTTTAATACATCCAGACATCATATCAATATTTTACGCTTCGCTAACTTAATATCTAGCCTAACTCTACATGGGGAAAAACCCTTACCTCGAGTGCTTTCCTTCCAAGTGACACTATATCGTCCTCGAAAATTTCAACAAGATGAAGGAACAAAAGTTTAGAACCTCGATCCGAATGTGATGGAATGTGAGGGTGGTTGTTTGAGTGACTTAGAAAATATTTGAGATAAATGTAATGTTGGTAATGGCGTGTCTTACGAAGGAGAGGTGTCTGTGACTAATAAAGGAGGTGGGTAATTGATCAGAGAGAAGGAATAATTCCCTTCATTGAGTTTAATTGCCCACATGAATACGGAATTCAATTGGAATAATCTCATTCAATGACAAACCGTTAGGAATTAATTGGTATTCATGTATTTATTATTGTTAGTTACACATTTGAATGAACACAAGAGTAGTGTGGGTGATTCAATTTTGACTTGGTCAAAATTGACTTGGTCATTGTTCACTCTAAGACAGATATTTTTACGAGTTTTAATTAGTTAATAAAAAAATCCCAATAATTATTTAATATAAAATTACTTCATCAAATAATCAAACATCTAAGAAATAATTATTCTATTATCGTCACACTAAAACAATAAAAGAATAAACAAAACTAATGGTTTTAATTTAATTAATTAAAATAAGAGTGTTACAAAATAAGTTTTATTGCAAACCCAACTCGCACCAAAAAGTGGGGATCATATAAGTGCACCAAATGTACAAAGAATGAGAAGAGAGACTAATGAGGATACTATTGGTTTGTAATTAAACTTATTGGTTTCTAATGAATTTGTTGGTGTCACTTTTGGTTCATAATGATGGATTTTCTTTTAATATATGGGGCAAAACATATATTTCCATTGATTGGTTTGGTCCCAATATTATTAGTTGATTTAATTGAGAAAAAAGGTAGAATATGAACTTTTCACAATGAATAAAACCAACTTTCTTGCATTTTGTATGGAATAAAAGTTTTTTTATTGTAGAAACTAAAATGTAAGCCTAATTGTAAATGTAATCTTAAATGTAAGGAACAAAACAAAATTTCTTAAAAAACTTAATGTTATTTTTTATAGGACTAATTGCATTTTATAGGACTAATTGTCAATGTAAGCTTAATGTTATTTTTTACAAGTGTATTAAAAAACTAATAGTATTAGAGATTAGGACTAAAACGAAAACATTTTCATTTTACAAGAATTGGAACTAAAGATTATTTTCAGGGACTAAAATTAATTTTCTTAACTATTGTAGGGACTAATTCAATGGTTAAACCTTTAAGTTTTTACTATAGACCAATGTGGTCCACTAGTGGTTCATTTGTTCGACTAGTGACCCAATGATCTAATGCCATGATTCGGTCGATCACCAATCTGAATTTTAAAATCATGCTTTGCAATGAAAACAATTTTTAAATAAAATTTGAAAACACAAGTCTATTTAGAGGTTTCATGAATCAACTCACACATGCCCATAAACAAATATAGATTCTTTATGCAGGTGAGTCAACTAACTTGATAAGTGAATTGACTCGCTAAACTATCTAGAGGTTAAGCAAATCAAGTTATACCTAGTGTAAATCTACTCATATACTTTAGAGTTGAAATTATAGAGTTTTTAATTGTTTATGAATAGATTCACACTATGCATCAATATAATTTCACAATTTTTTTTATAATTAAAAATTAGTTATTTCACTTGCTTTATTTGTCTTTTTTTATCTAAACTTTTTTTCTTACAAATACCAACATGTTCTATCATTTTAAATTGAACACTTTCATTCATTTTTCATCATTCATCTCTTCAAAAAAAATCTTAGATGTTAAATATATTAGAATTCTCTTTCTTGTTGAGATGAATTTTTTAGAGATAAACATGAAAGGTGATGATATTCTTTCATGGAATGATTGTTCTAATTGTGAGCAATTGAATGTTCAATTTTTTGCACATAATAGGATTGAAAAGAATAATCCTTTCAAGGTAATAGAGATGGTGATTACTATTGGGGTTTCAAAGCTTTCAACATCAAAGAGTTGTCTTCAATTTTAAGGAACTGATCCAGACTTTGTGAAAGTTATTTCATAAAAATTTGGTTCTTGAGAGTTTAGGGAAGAAGAAATTATTTTTATAAGCATTGTAATTCCATTACGGACTAATCTTTGTAAATGTTTATATTAAAAAGAAAGGTAAAATCTCATATTGAATGTACTCTAAATAGTGATAAAGACTACAAGATCTATTATAAAAATATCGGTGTGATATTTCTTTTTCCTTTTCTTTTATTTCTGTAATTTACATTTATGTTTTAACATTATACTTGGTGTTTGGAGGAGACAAAAATATTTTTTGTTTTGTCATTAAACTTGTTCTTTGTTGTGAATAATTAGAGCTTGGTGGATGTCTATATTTCTACATCCTATAACTCCCATATATTATTGTACCTAATAATAGACTCTTATGTTCTTGTAAGTTACAAGAAACAAGTCCTATAACCACGACTAATATGGCCTTGTCAAAACATACCTTGATGAGAATAATGCAATACTTTCTTAGTCTTTCTTCTCATTCTATTTTCTCCCTTCTCTCTATTTTTCTATATTTTGTTACAGTTTTTATTAATTTCATAACATCTTATTAACACGATTCTATATGATCTATTTGATCTTAGTATTAATTTACAAGAAAAAAAAATACACATATTTTATTTCATTCAAATATGTTTTTAAAATAGTAAAATTGAGAAAGACTTTTAAGAATATGTTGAGAGATTGACTTATTGATTATAATGTGTGGGATCCCTAAGTTTTGTGTGTTATTAGTTCCCAAAGGAAATTGAAAATTTGAGACAATGAGTCTCACATTTCTAAAATGTAGACGAGGTGATATTTGCGAATCAATACTCAGATCATAAACTAAGAGGTCACGTGTAAGTTTGTAGTCAATTCACATGTATGCTTCTAGAAATTGAAGACTTGTTTATAAATAAGTTTGTTTATTACCATTTGATGAATTATTTTTCCAATCTAAATGATTATATGAAAATTCATAAATGATTTAATTTTGTGAGACATACAATTCAAGTTATTGAAGAGATGACTTAATAATAATGAGTAAGCATCTTTTTATGCACATTGTATAATATTCTTAATGAATATTTTCAAAATATGGGATATCTAAATGACATCATTTGAAATTTAATTGCTTAAAGAAATAGTTTAAGATAAAATATCAAGCAAGAATAAAGATTTGTTTGAGAATAAAAAATAAGTATTTGAATAATGTTTTTGTGAATTATGAAGCTCATATTGCAAAAGTTCTAAAATGGTTTAATATGAGAAAATCAAATCAATTATGCAAACTAATTACTGTAAGGTCACCAAAATGATAATTACTATTTGTGGTTATTTTATTACACATGTGTACTTCTTTAGAACATGGTCAAGGATATATTTTTCTTTCGTAGAGATGCATGATATTAGTTTAATCCTTGTAATGGTATAGATCCCAAACTAATTATGTGCTTACACAAGGAAGTACAACCATATCATGGAGATATGTGAAACAAACTACAACAACAACAAAATAATTTGACGAGGAAACTTGAATAGTACATGAGACAAGTTAAGAATGTGATTTGGTTAAGGCATGTGATTAATCAAATACAAAATATACGGAAATAATATTTAAAGCAATTGCATTTTGAATAAGATTAATATAAAGGAGTAGGAAAACAATATTTTACAAAGTCATTGTTAATCAAAGCTTTTCAGCAAAAGGTTTATCTTCGCCAAGGTAATTGTCTACACGAGGAGAGAAAATAAATATATGTTGCACTCTTTTTTTCTTCGCCAAGGTTTTGTCCTATTGGATTCTCCTGATAATACTTTTAACAAGGCAATTTCTTCTCAAATGATGTTTTACTCTTTTTCTTTCACTAGTGTTCTTTTTCATTGGATTTTTTATTGTAAGATTTAATGAGTCATATTCTTAATAGACATCTAATGGAGGGGAATGTTGTGAATAATGAGAGATTGGTGGATGTTCATCTTCCTACCTCTTATAACTCCATATTTAAAGGTCATTAACACCATTATGTTAGAGCACCTAATATTATATTCTTAATATACTTATAAATTACAATAATTAAGTCATATAAACAAGACTTATATAGTCTTGTAAGAATTTACATGATTATAACAATGAAGTAATTTCTTAGTCTCTCTTCCCTTGATGAGAATAATAAAGTCTCTCTTTCCATAGTATCTTCTCTTTTTTCTTTATAGTTTATTTTGTTTTACAGTTATGCTTAATTTCATAACATTATTTATAAATTCAGTTTTAGTCATAATTCATGATATTGAATTATATATAAGATTGTCTCTAATGAATTCATTTTTTATGAATTTAGTAGAAAATGAATATTTCAATCATACAAGCTTTTATACAATTAGTGGCATTAAATTGTGTGTATTAACTATTTTGCAAAATTGATTGATCCAAGGTTTCAACTTTTTACCAATCGAATAAATTTGTGTAAATCTCAATAACAATCTAATTGAACATGTCAAAATATTTAGTGCATTAATTAAATTTGAATAGCTAAACTCACTATTTTTCATACAACGAACACTTTTACTTTAAACTTTAAAAAGAGACACGACTCTAATTAATGTGTTATTTTGAATAAGGCTCTGACTAATGTTAACAATGAGTTAAGACTCTTGTTGATCCTCACACTCAAAAACCAAAGAAGAAAGCTATGAATAAAACCTTTGATAAAGTCAATGCTTTGATAAATGTCAAATCATCTTATGAACAATGAAAGAGAATTAACTAATCAAAGAAAATGAATTTTAGCTCTAGAAAATGAAACTTTTATTTGATTCTAATCGACGTGCTCCTAACGCACCTCTGGTGAATTTGACTAATGCAAGTTCACTATAACAATTATACATTTGATTATTCTAACAATCCGGTTTATAGTTTGGTCAATAGTTCAAGTCAACATTGTGATAAAGTCAATACTATTTTAAAAGTCAACTATATTAAGTCAATCATCTATGTCAAAACTTTGAAGAATTCAACTTTTATACATCTTCTTATTCTTCAAATTTAAACTTATCATCTAATTAAAAAATGCAATGACATCATCTGAAGATGTCATCCTCTCACATTCCTACTGTTGTAAACCAAAATACGCTTAATTAATTATGAAAACATATATGGACAAATTTGAATTAAAATTATCAACACAATTCAAACCCCTTCTTTCTTGTGTTTTCCACATTTATTATCTATTATATATATATATATATATATATATATATATATATATATATATATATTTAAAACAAACTCTCTCACTCTATTGTTGCCACCTCATAGTCCACATGTACAAACATATTCCACCTCAACATTTATCATCACACAAGTGGACCAGCAATAACATATGCAACCAAATCCTTGAAGACCTACTCGACTCATCGTAAGATTCATATAAGTTGAACCAAGATTTCATGATTGTTCCTCACATTGGAAGAATTACCCAAAATCACCAAAAAATTCACCTAGAATACCCCCAATGTGACTCCACAGGCTTCCGTGACCCACACTATTAGTCTCATTCATTTGTTCTTTCCTAATACTAGATCAAAGATCCTCACATCACTAATAATATATATGCAAATTACGTAGAATCCATCATATTTTCCTTCCTCGTCTTGCCATCCTAAGTCACTTCATATACAAAAGCAAATCGTCATAAAGCATGAGTAAGGTATAACATATGTTCATAGATTCACAAAATGCACATTTCATTGAGCACTACATAGTTCAGTTCACAAATTTAAATATAGTAGTTTATATCTTAACAATATCGTAATTCAAAACACATAACACCTTTACAACAATCAGATATAGTTCCACAATACAATTTTTCATAGCACAATCATTCATGGCATATTTAGATAACTGAAATATCTCAATTAAGAACTTATCACACATCACAATATCTCAATAAAATAAATACAACAACCGATAAATATTTCTAACTCATTTTACTACTCATAATCCATGTGGCATATTTAATTCACTTGTTAATCATAATAGGGCGTTAGCCTTAGCAAGCCCAGGACAATTGGGAAATCTAACATTCCTGATCATTTTATCCCATTTGTACTCAAGATTCAATCACATTAAACCCATTGTTACCTAGATGACAAGAATGATGGAAATTAGACAGAAAGGAAGCGATGCACTAGAGTCGACAGAAGAAATCTCAACGGTCTGTTTTGAATGTTGAAAAACAAATGGCAGACTCAAAATGGTCGCATATGGAATATTTTGATCAAAAGTAAACATTAACAATGGTACGAATCAATAAGAGACTTGTTGCAATAATAGAAATGAGACTTTTTCTAATATGACCTAAGGGGCTTATAATATATATTGGATCTTAATAGAGTTTCTAGAAGGTTTTTGTTAAGATGATCAGAAGAGAAATCAATAATCTTCGAATCACCTTATGATGTATGACACATGTCCTTGTAATCATGAAATGATAATAGCCATCTAGTAGTTGTAATCATAATACAATTGTCATCAAGTGACTCAAATTGCGGGTATAGTTGAGTTCACTACGCCAAAAACGACATTTTATAGCGCATCTTTTATAACGCTTATTAAATACAAGCGTTGTTGTATAATATTTTAAAAATAATGGAGGATACAACAACACTTTTTTGACAAGCACTGTAAAAAAAGCGTTGTAAAAGACTTGCGCTTTCACATAATTAAAGGACCTATTAGAGCGCTTTTTGGAAAAGCGTTGTGAAAGGTTTTTAAAAAAAAATAAGGAGGTCTTTTAAAGCGCTTTTGGACAAGCGCTTTAAAAAGCCTGTAAAAAAGCACTGTAATAGACTTTCAAAAAATAAAATAAAGAGGTCTTTTACAGCGCTCTTTAAAAAAGCATTGTAATAGGCTTTTAAAAAATAAAATAAGGAGGTCTTTTACAGCGCACTTTAAAAAAGCGTTGTAATAGGCTTTTAAAAAATAAAATAAGGAGGTCTTTTACAGCGCTCTTTAAAAAATCGTGGTAATAGGCTTTTAAAAAATAAAATAAGGAGGTCTTTTACAGCGCTCTTTAAAAAAGCGCTGTAATAGGCTTTTAAAAAATAAAATAAGGAGGTCTTTTACAGTGCTCTTTAAAAAAGCGCTGTAATAGACTTTTAAAAAATAAAATAAGTAGATCTTTTACAGCGCTCTTTAAAAAAGCGTTGTAATAGGCTTTTAAAAAATAAAATAAGGAGGTCTTTTACAGCGCTCTTTAAAAAAGCGCTGTAATATGCTTTTAAAAGTAAAATAAGGATGTCTTTTACAGCGCTCTTTAAAAAAGCGTTGTAATAGGCTTTTAAAAATTAAAATAAGGAGGTCTTTTACAGTGCTCTTTAAAAAAGCGTTGTAATAGGCTTTTAAAAAATAAAATAAGCAGATCTTTTACAACGCTCTTTAAAAAAGTGCTGTAATAGACTTTTAAAAAATAAAATAAGGAGGTCTTTTACAGCGCTCTTTAAAAAAGCGTTGTAATAGGCTTTTAAAAATAAAATAATGAAGTCTTTTACAACGCTCTTTAAAAAAGCGTTGTAATAGACTTTTTAAAAATAAAATAAGGAGGTCTTTTACAGCGCTCTTTAAAAAAACGTTGTAATAGGCTTTTAAAAAATAAAATAAGGAGGTTTTTTATAGTGCTTTTTAAAAAAGCGCTATAATAGACTTTTAAAAAATAAAATAAGGAGGACTTTTACAACGCTATTTAAAAAAGCGCTGTAATAGACTTTTAAGGAGGTCTTTTACAGCGCTCTTTAAAAAAGCGTTGTAATAGGATTTTATATATAACAGTAAATTGTTTTAGTTTCCTCTTTATTACATAAACTTCACTACGCTTCAGTGTCCTTTTCCTCTTCATTATCCTTCTAATTGCGAACCCTACTGTCCTTACGAATCAAATTGTTAACCATCTCTATTGCAAATCATCTTCATATTTGTTACTATCTCTACAAACATTATTACGTACTCTTCTCATTGCGAACCCTACTTTGTCCTACGAACCGTTCGTATTTCTTCGCATTCTCATTGTTCGTTCTTAAACGAAACTATAACCCTATGAACCATACGTATTTCTTCGCACTCTTCAGCTATTGTATTCATTTATACATTTATTTCTTACACACACACACGTATATATATATATATATATATATATATAATGTGTTTGTTTATGCTAATAATCATATTTATTTGATAGTGCTTTACAAGTTTTCCGAGCTCAAATGGGTGCTACAATGTCGAAGCAAAAATCAAATAAATCACATGGATTACAGCGTTTTTTTTAAAAAGCGTCGGAAAACTAATACAACAAGCAGCGTGTTTTTATAAGAAATTTACAGCGTTTTTTTTATTTTAAAGAGCACTATCTTTTTACAACGCTTAATTTTTTTTGAAAAAACACTGTAAAATGTCATTTTTCGCATAGTGGTTATTGCATCCATCATCACTATATGTCTTTCTTGCCCGCTAGTGGTTACAATCAAAGGTCCATGTGTATTAGGATGGAAGCTAATCCAAATTCCTTCTTTAGTGAGAGTTTGTCCTAGTAAAGTTGAACCAAAATTTTTCATTTCTTTGTTGAGCTTGAAATAAGATGCCTTTAGTTTGTTGCAGAAGAGAAAGATAGATAGATAGATTTTCTATATACTTTGGAAGTGTAAATTAGTAAAAGATTGATAAAAAAAAAGTACATTATTATGAATTTAATTAAAATAATAAAATATCTTGTCAATGCATCAGTTGTATTTGGAGTGGGTTATATTTTAAAATTAGACTTTTGATTGTATAACGTACAAACTTTAAAGCGTGGAACATCGCTGGTTATCTAGTACACCGAGTGACTTCAGCCTTCAGATAGCTCTGAAATGCAGTGTGGAAAAATCCAAATTATAAACCAAGCGTGCATGGTATATGACCAAATAGTTGGCACGTATATACAAAAGTAAAAGCTGCTAAATTGAAAGGTATTTTAGTTAACAAACAGTGATAGACAGCTACACAGATAGTGAGAGAAAGTTAATACATATTTTTTATATTTAAATAAATAATGTTGTATCTATTATCTGGAGGTAGAAGAAGTACTAGAGGAATGGTCAGTGAAAAGACAAGTCCAGTGTCAAAGCTGGAGTCTATGAAATCATAAGTCATGAGGCCATCTTGCCATGGTATACATTTTGGAGATTTTTTAATATACTTAACTTCAAATAAAAAAATTACAATTTTAAAAATACAAAAATAAAATAAATTTTTTTTTAATTTTTATAAAATTTTATTTAAATTTTTAAAAAAAACCTTCAATTATTTAACCTTTCAAATTTTTTATTCACTTTTAATTTTTATTTTAAAAAGTTTTCGTAAAAAATGATACTTTCTAATTTCTCGAAAAAGTCTATATAAAATCAAGATAAGGTATAAAAGTGAATAATTTTTTTTTTAATTATTAAACTTAAAAAGTCATAATTTTTTAAATACTAAAAAAATATTTATTTAAAAAAAATTCACCCTCATTATTATATTATAAAAAATAAATTTGAGGACCCTTCATTGGTGATTGACAATTAGGGGACCCGACTTCCCTTTAGTAGTTAATCATGTATTGACACATTCGAGACAATGATAGTCGTTCAATCAAGATAAAAAGATTCAAATTTAAATTCAATATTTTAAATTAGACTTAAATATTTGATTTGTCTATATAAATTCGTGCATTTCTCATTTTCATCCTTGTAAGTTTTTTTTCCTTCAATTTAAACCATTTAAGTTCAATTTAGTTTAAAAATCATCCTTGCCATTAGTTGCTTTAAAAAAAACTTATGTGGCAAACAGATGAGTGACGTGAATGATGAATAAATTAAATAATTAAAAATTTAAAATAATTGAAGGTGTTATATTTTAGTCCATTCATCCAAAATCAGAAAATAGGTTAGTGGATTAGGATACGCTCATCATTTCTCTATCATCACATCTGTTGGAATCAAGTTGATTATATAGTTATAGTTTTGATAATAACAAAAGTATTTTTTGAGAACAATATATTTTGGCTTCAAAAAGTAGGAAAGGAGATTTATGTTTTTAAAGAAAATCTAAAATAACATTTGATTCAAATTTATAATTGAAGAAAATCTAAAATAAGATTTGTCTCGGACTTATAATTAAAGAAAATCTAAAATAAGATTTGATTGAAGTTTATAATTGATGAAAATCTAAAATATGATTTGATTCATATTTATAATTGAAAAAAATCTTTGACCAAGTTGAAAAGAAGATATGGTCAAGATTTGGTCAAGATTTATCTACAACAAATTATGAACATAATCAATCTGGAGAATTTATAAATGCAATCTAAACAAAATACAAACAGAATCAATATGAAGAATTTAAAAACACAATATAAACAAAATAGGAACATAATCAATCTGAAGAATTTACAAACTCAATCTAAACAAAGACTAAATTGAAGCCCAAATTTTAACTATAAATAGATACGTATGGCTGAAGAAGAAAATAATCGAAAAGCAGAAAAGAGTAGTCTTAAAGTTCAAAGAGAGAAACACTTGTTTGAATGATAAATATTATCTAAGTGTTTTTTCTTATAGTGTGAATTATTATTATTATTATCAGCTTTGCTAAAAACAAATACTTAAAGTTCCAATCTTTTGTAGCTATCCCAATAGTAGTTTAGTTCCTTCTTCAATTTGGGGTTGTCACGATGTTAGAAGACGACTTGACTAGTAGGGTCAAGGTAGTTAGTTCCTCAAAACTCTGAGGTTGTCAGACTATTTGGGAAGATTGGCTTGGAGGGTCACGTGCTTTGTAATTCAAGGTATTTGAATTAGTGGGTTAAAGCCTTCTGAATGAGGGAACTGGATGTAGCCAAGTTAGTGTTGAACTAGGATAAATCTATGTGTCAAATTATTTATTATTTAATTGTTTGTTTCTTCTCAATTTGTTGCTTATACTCCAAGTAAGTCACCAAAACTGAACTAGTTTTTTTATTTATTTATAAATTATCAAAAAATTATCAGCTTTGACAAACACAGTTCAACTCCTTTCTCGTGTTTGTACCTTCAGCATCACCATTACCATATCACTAACATCGCATCACCATCTTCAAATCACCATCATCGCATCACCATTATCATTGAATCTTCATCTGCTTCTTCTTTCTTCAACCATGACATCATCTTCGTTTGCAACAAACTCAATTGTTTTCAATTGATTGAATCCAGGTGTAGGAAAACAATGTGTATAGTTATCTCTAATGAAAATCCTAAACGGTGATTTTGGAGATGTACTCATGGAAATATGAGTAATTTTTCTTAAATGTATTACTTTTTGTCAATTTTTATTTGGTAATGCAATGAAGGTGATTTGATGATGGTGATTTGGTAATGGTAATTGAATGATACAGAAAAGAGAAGAGAACCCTAATCCCCAAACTTATTTATGATTTTGGATAGAGAAACTAAAACATAACCCCTTCAAATTTACTTCATTTCTTTTTTTCATTTCTTTTTTAATTACAAATTTTTTTTAATTATTTAATTTATTCTTCTGCCACGTCAAACTGTCATGTCACTCATTTGTTTGCCACATAAGATTCTTTTAACAACATCTAACAGTTGGGATAATTTTAAAATTAAATTGAACTTACAAAGTTTAAATTGAAAGAAAAAAAAAACTTACGGGAACAAAAAAAAGTGTGAATTCGTAGAGACAAATCAAATATTTGAACCTTTAAATTATATCATCGATAATTTTTAGACCTCTTGATCAAGATTAAACTGCACCAATGTACTGAATACATGAATGCTGTAATTTCCCCAACTACAGGAATCAAATTTCGATGTTCGGCAGGATGCACGAAGCCGTGGCCATCACGGGCCTTGATAAATGAGATGTGCATTCAATCAATTGTGATCTATTTAATGAATTAATATTTCTCAATTACTTATTCCGTCTCACAAGGAATATTATGATAAAAAAATTATTATCTTAAAATAAATATAAAAAACTGTCATAAAAAGTTTAATTCTTTTATATAAGGAATGGAAATAAAAATTTAAGATTAATTATGTTTTGAGAATTTTTATGTTACATTTAATAATTTGACATGCACATATACATTTAGTCTTTAAATTAATAACTAAAGGAGTAGTTTTCTTTTGAAAAATACTATTTCTTATCATTTGAAAAACTATAATAACTTAATATTATTTACGGAAAGTAGTGTCAATGAAATAAAATTTAATTTTTTTTTCTGAATTTTTATAATTCAAAGTAGTAAATATTGAATATTTTTTACGATCAAATGTAAAAATTAATATAATACTTATAAATAATGAAATAGTGTTTTTTTTATGAAATGATATTCTAAAATACAAAAGCCAACAAATAGCTCTTTGATTCATAAAAATGATCATTAATTTATAAATTTATGAAACAATGTGCCAAAACATTTTAATTTGTAAATATATCATAGAGGCTGCTTTTATCATTTGAACACTTTAAATACTATTTTCTATATATCCAAACAATTGTGCTCCATTGTCTGGTGCAAAAAAGTTTGGTTTCTA
>JBBPBT010000881.1:2146814-2177474 GCA_037974875.1 Cicer bijugum | reverse complement strand
ATATATATATATATAAATATATATATAGATATTATGATTTAGTAATTAACATAAAATATTATTGTTATATTTATTTATTTTATACTTTTAACTATTTTCTAATATGATGGTATTATTATAATATGAATATTTTGAGAAATAAGTATAATTGTAGGGTTTTTTTTTAAATGTGAAAGTTTCAGTCATTAGTAATATGTTTTTTTTATATATTGATTATTTTAATTACTCTAATTTACAAAATATTAGTAATGTTTGGAAAACTAAATGGTGTTTAGAGGAATATTAAAAAGGAGATTAAATAATTATTAGTTTTATTTTAACAAAATAAAAATAATAATAGTAAAATATAAATAAAGAGACCCATGTGTTTGACTCTATGAACTCTAATTGTTAATAAAATAAAACAAACAAAAGAAGGGAAGGGAGTCGGAAGGGAAGCCGTAAAACCAAGGAGAAAACACAACAATAACTCTATCGTTTGACACCGGTGATGTTCCAGAAAACTTTCTCCATTTTCGCCCAAATTTGAGTATGTTATTTCATTCATTTAACTCGTCAATTAAACATAATTTTCCAGATTTTTAAAAACTCCAATTTCTCTCTAAAATACCCGACTTCTTCATTTGTAGTATTTGTTATTTTGCATCGTTCTCCTTCACCGTAAGTCCGATTTGAGTGAAACCAAGGCCAAAACGACCGTGTGAAAAGTGGCTATATTATCCACTGATTGGTTTTCTGATTTATGGTAATTTTATTTGACCGTTTTTCAAAATTAGTTTTTAGAATATCTTCTCATAATTTATTTTTAACGTTTACCTATAAACTGTCGAGTTAGATCGACTGAAGGACAAAGAGTCAATGAACAAAGGTTGTTTGCTTTTGGAATTGTATTTGTGTGTGAAAGCGTCAAAATAAGGTAAGGGGTGAGAGAACATTTGAATTCATGAGTATAATATATTGTGAGATGAACGAGAAAACCGTATTTCCTAACGATTCATCCGGGGCTTGCTACGTACGGCAGTAGCCCTTTGAGAGATAAATTGATTAATTTGAAATATGAGAATTGTGAGATTAAAATGTGAAATAGAAATTTTTATAAGGTGTTGATTGATTTAATTTTCATTACTTGTGTGGTAGTTGATATTTGTTATTATTGTGATGTTGGATGTTGAATGAAATTATGTGTACATGGTTGCTTAGATGAAATTATGTGATGTGATAATAAAATATGGATGCATGGTTTGATATATGCTTATGTGATGATAATGATGATTTTTGATTGATGATATAAAATTGTGATGAGTTCATACGATGATCATGATTATTTATGATTAATGATATTATAAAATTATGATGAAAATATTGAAGTACCCCATACTTGATGAGATAGTGATGATTCTTAAATATGGTGCTTTTAATGGAGTAGTCTAAGCTAACGGGTGGAGAAAATAAATATTGTGAATTGTGAAGTGAAAATTATTTTGTCATCATATAGGTAGGGCCTGACAAGCCTAGTGATTCTGGGGAAGTACAACTGAATGAGCCTGATCGTGACAGTCTGCTGTCGAGCCTTGAGGCAAGATTGTTAGACCTTGGAGGTATTCCGGTGGGGAATTCCTAGGTGACTTGAAGGTAGCACTCCAAATATCAGGAGCTACCATGTAACACATGTTTAACTCGACTGTCGTGTATATGTGTCTCGGGTTGAGTTGAGGGGATCTATGAGGACAGGGCCAATTTGAATTGTCCGTCCACCAGGATGGTGGCATAGTATCATGGCCTCCTAACCAAGTACTATGAAGTTTCAATGACTCTAACAAAGAAACAAAGGTGAAGTTGCCCATGCCATTAATTCTAAGTCACACATATTTGCATCTGATTTTGATTATTCAAGCAACACAACATATGACTCCAATAATCAAGTAAATGATTTTGATGGAAGAAAAGTCGACAAACTTGATGGAAGGTCAAAGGCCTTGATAGATTGAGAAAATTATTGAATTGGACTTAGATGTATCCTCACTTTTAAAGGCCCAAGAACAAGCTCAAAATTGTTCTCGCCCAAATCAAATGCAGCGTATGACTCGTCTGAAATCAATTTGAAAATGCAATATGAACAAATACACAATAATTTTCTAAAAGAATTGCTCAAATTAGATTTGAAAATAAGGAATTGGCTACTGATCATACTATCAAAACATATCAATAAGAATTGTATTCTAAATAAATATTTGTTGACCAAACATGAATACATATACGTTTTAGAATTCTTAAGGGACAAAATTCACGAACCCTAATTGCATTTATAAATAGGGAAAATATTCACGAACTAACTCATAAATCCTATAAACCAAAGTTATTCAGAAAACCTTAAGAACTCATTTTTTATAAGTATTCATAGTTAACGGTCTTATGTTCCAATAAAGCACTTGTTCAACTTTATATTATTTAGTTCTTAGTATTTCATTGTAATGTGGGAAAATCATTGTATAAAATTAGCTTGTCAGAAACAAACTAATCAAGTTCTAAACTCTTGTAACCCAACCCAATAGTGGCTTTAATGTTCCTCAAGCAGTGTAGGATTGTCATATTGTATTGAGAAGAATTGACTTGTACGATCAAGGTGTTGTGCCTTAAACAATCTAGAGTTTTCAAATTGTGTGGAGAAGACTTGGCTTGTAGTGTCAAGGTGTTTGTGTTTGTCAAAAAGTTTAGGGTTGTTAAGCTGTTTTGAGAAGACTAACTTGTAGGGTCTGGTGTCGTGTAACTCAATGAGTTGAATTAAAGCATTTAGTTCTTCTAAGTTATGGGACTTGACATAGTTACCAAGTTGGTGGTGAACCATGATAAATTGATTGTGTCACTTTACTCATGCATTCTTTAGTTTTGTTACTACTTCAACTCTAAGTCATCAAACCCTAACCAATTTTAATCAAATAATAAAAAGGAATCCAACTTTCACAAACATAATTCAACTCGTTTTCTCTTGTTTGCATCTTTAATTGGTATCAATGTCCGGTCTAAATACTGAGCATTTTTAGTGTTCGAGGAAAGATCCAAGGATTTGACATGTGTGAATTGGATGAAGAAGCTGTTGGAACCAAGTTGGTTTTACATTTAGAGTTTTGATGTTAACAAAAGTATTTTATGAAAACAATATATTTGACTTCAAATATTATGAAAAACAATTCATGAAATTGAAGAAAATCTAAAACAAGATTTGATTCCAAATTATCATTGATGAAAATCTAAAATATGATTTGATTCAAATTTATAATTAAAGAAAATCTAAAATAAGATTTGATTCAAATTTATAATTGATAAAAATCTAAAATAGTATTGATTCATATTTATAATTGAAGAAAATCTTTGACTAGGTTAAAAAGAAGATATGGTAAATATTTAATTAAGATTTGAAAAATATTTGATCAACATTTAATAAAGATTTGAAGAATATTTGATCAACATTTAATGAAGATTTGACCAACATTTTATAAAGATTTGACCAACATTTTATAAAGATGTTGCACAATAGAAAGAAGAAATTTTCCAAAAGATATTCCATGCAATTCAATAGAGAGAATGATGATAAATATGACAAGACAATCATCATCTGCTATGGATGCAATGAACCAGGACATATCAAGTCAGAATGTTCAAATACGGAGAAAGGGAAACATCATAGGAAAGATTCCAGACCCAAGAAGAAGATTTTGATGGCTACATGGGATGATTTTGAGGAATCCTCTAATGATGAACAAGCAAATTGGCTATGATAACTCAATATTTAATTAAGATTTACAGAATATTTGATCAGCATCTAATGAAGATTTGAAGAAAATTTAATCATAAATTGAAGAAGAGTTTATTTGAATAATTGACAAATTCAATCTACACAAAATAGAAATAGAATCAATTTAAAAAATTTACAAACTCATTCTGAACAAAATACAGTTCAGAATTAAACAATGACTAAATTGAAGCACAAACTTTCAATATAAGTAGACACTCAAGGTTGAAGGTGAAATGCATTGGAAAAATAGATAAGAGTAACTCAAGCTCAAAGTTCTCAATTCATCTTAGAGTTTAAAAAGAGAAACATGTTTGGGTTATTAACATTTTTTGAGTGTCTTTTTTCTTAGATTGTGAGAGTTATTATTACTCAAGTTCCAATTTTTTGTATTCAACCTGATAGTGGTTTAGGTCCTTCTTCAATCTGGGGTTGTTAGGTTTTTAGGAAAAAACTTGGCTTGTAGGGTCATAGTGGTTAGTTCCTCAAAAGTCTGGAGTTGTCAGACTGATTGGGAGGACTTGGCTTGGAGGGTCAGGTGCTTTGTAATTCAAGGTATTTGAATTAGTGGATTAAAGCCTTCTGAATGAAGGGATTAGATGTAGCCAAGTAAGTGGTGAACCAGGATAAAGATATGTGTCAAATTATTTATGCTTTCGTTGTTTGTTGCTTCTAAATCAAATTGCTTCTACTCCAAGTAAGTCACCAAAACCAAACTAGTTTCTTTATTTATTTATAAAACGTTATCAACTTTAGGAAGCACAATTCAATTCCCTTTCTCGTGTTTGCACCTTCAATTTGGCATCAGAACTCAGTATCAAGGCTGAGCACTTTACAATGTTTGAGAAAATATTAAAGGGTTCAATATGTTTGGGTTCAGTGAAGATGTTGTTGGAGGAAATATCAATAGGCCACCTATGTTTGATGGAGAACGTTTTGAGTATTGGAAAGACAGGTTGAGAAGTTTCTATATTTCACAAGATCGTAACTTTTGGACTA
Organism: Cicer bijugum; assembly: GCA_037974875.1. Classification (NCBI taxonomy): domain Eukaryota; kingdom Viridiplantae; phylum Streptophyta; class Magnoliopsida; order Fabales; family Fabaceae; genus Cicer; species Cicer bijugum. The sequence goes on along the minus strand of JBBPBT010000881.1, from coordinate 2,172,685 downwards.
GTTGGAAGATGGTTATATTGCTATGAAGAATATTGATGGTATTGAAATTCCAAGAAAGGAGATGAATATTGATCAGAAGAAGATGTACAAGATGCATTATAAGTCTAGATCATTCATGATAAATGCAATCACCTTTAAGGAGTTTGACAAGTGCACTAACAAGGAGACATCAAAAAGTATTTATGATAGCATGGCTCTGACCTATGAAGGAAGCAAGCAAGTGGAAGAAGCAAAGGCCAACCTCCTAGTTAAAAAGTATGATTTGTTCAAGATGGAAGAAGATGAAGACATTGAAACAATGTTTTGCAGATTCCAGACCCTAGTATTTGGATTAAAGGTACTTGAGAAGAGTTATAGTACTGTTGATCATGTGAAGAAAAGGATTTGAATACTCTAAAGCTGGAAGAACTAATCAACACTCTTAGATCACATGAAATTGAGCTTGGAAGAGATAAGCCCAAGAAGAAGAACAAAACTCTGGCCTAGAAATCTAAGCCGAAGAAGATTCTAAAAGCATCGTCAGAATCAGAGGATAGTGATTCAGATGATCATAATCTGAACTCAGAGGAAGAGGATATTACTTTCATATCTAGAAAAATTTGAAAGATGTTGCACAATAGAAAGAAGAAATTTTCCAAAAGATATTCCATGCAATTCAATAGAGAGAATGATGATAAATATGACAAGACAATCATCATCTGCTATGGATGCAATGAACCAGGACATATCAAGTCAGAATGTTCAAATACGGAGAAAGGGAAACATCATAGGAAAGATTCCAGACCCAAGAAGAAGATTTTGATGGCTACATGGGATGATTTTGAGGAATCCTCTAATGATGAACAAGCAAATTGGCTATGATAACTCAATATTTAATTAAGATTTACAGAATATTTGATCAGCATCTAATGAAGATTTGAAGAAAATTTAATCATAAATTGAAGAAGAGTTTATTTGAATAATTGACAAATTCAATCTACACAAAATAGAAATAGAATCAATTTAAAAAATTTACAAACTCATTCTGAACAAAATACAGTTCAGAATTAAACAATGACTAAATTGAAGCACAAACTTTCAATATAAGTAGACACTCAAGGTTGAAGGTGAAATGCATTGGAAAAATAGATAAGAGTAACTCAAGCTCAAAGTTCTCAATTCATCTTAGAGTTTAAAAAGAGAAACATGTTTGGGTTATTAACATTTTTTGAGTGTCTTTTTTCTTAGATTGGGAGAGTTATTATTACTCAAGTTCCAATTTTTTGTATTCAACCTGATAGTGGTTTAGGTCCTTCTTCAATCTGGGGTTGTTAGGTTTCTAGGAAAAAACTTGGCTTGTAGGGTCATAGTGGTTAGTTCCTCAAAAGTTTGGAGTTGTCAGACTGATTGGGAGGACTTGGCTTGGAGGGTCAGGTGCTTTGTAATTCAAGGTATTTGAATTAGTGGATTAAAGCCTTCTGAATGAAGGGATTAGATGTAGCCAAGTAAGTGGTGAACCAGGATAAAGATATGTGTCAAATTATTTATGCTTTCGTTGTTTGTTGCTTCTAAATCAAATTGCTTCTACTCCAAGTAAGTCACCAAAACCAAACTAGTTTCTTTATTTATTTATAAAACGTTATCAACTTTAGGAAGCACAATTCAATTCCCTTTCTCGTGTTTGCACCTTCAATTTGGCATCAGAACTCAGTATCAAGGCTGAGCACTTTACAATGTTTGAGAAAATATTAAAGGGTTCAATATGTTTGGGTTCAGTGAAGATGTTGTTGGAGGAAATATCAATAGGCCACCTATGTTTGATGGAGAACGTTTTGAGTATTGGAAAGACAGGTTGAGAAGTTTCTATATTTCACAAGATCGTAACTTTTGGACTAGTTGGAAGATGGTTATATTGCTATGAAGAATATTGATGGTATTGAAATTCCAAGAAAGGAGATGAATATTGATCAGAAGAAGATGTACAAGATGCGTTATAAGTCTAGATCATTCGTGATAAATGCAATCACCTTTAAGGAGTTTGACAAGTGCACTAACAAGGAGACATCAAAAAGTATTTATGATAGCATGGCTCTGACCTATGAAGGAAGCAAGCAAGTGGAAGAAGCAAAGGCCAACCTCCTAGTTAAAAAGTATGATTTGTTCAAGATGGAAGAAGATGAAGACATTGAAACAATGTTTTGCAGATTCCAGACCCTAGTATTTGGATTAAAGGTACTTGAGAAGAGTTATAGTACTGTTGATCATGTGAAGAAAAGGATTTGAATACTCTAAAGCTGGAAGAACTAATCAACACTCTTAGATCACATGAAATTGAGCTTGGAAGAGATAAGCCCAAGAAGAAGAACAAAACTCTGGCCTAGAAATCTAAGCCGAAGAAGATTCTAAAAGCATCGTCAGAATCAGAGGATAGTGATTCAGATGATCATAATCTGAACTCAGAGGAAGAGGATATTACTTTCATATCTAGAAAAATTTGAAAGATGTTGCACAATAGAAAGAAGAAATTTTCCAAAAGATATTCCATGCAATTCAATAGAGAGAATGATGATAAATATGACAAGACAATCATCATCTGCTATGGATGCAATGAACCAGGACATATCAAGTCAGAATGTTCAAATACGGAGAAAGGGAAACATCATAGGAAAGATTCCAGACCCAAGAAGAAGATTTTGATGGCTACATGGGATGATTTTGAGGAATCCTCTAATGATGAACAAGCAAATTGGCTATGATAACTCAATATTTAATTAAGATTTACAGAATATTTGATCAGCATCTAATGAAGATTTGAAGAAAATTTAATCATAAATTGAAGAAGAGTTTATTTGAATAATTGACAAATTCAATCTACACAAAATAGAAATAGAATCAATTTAAAAAATTTACAAACTCATTCTGAACAAAATACAGTTCAGAATTAAACAATGACTAAATTGAAGCACAAACTTTCAATATAAGTAGACACTCAAGGTTGAAGGTGAAATGCATTGGAAAAATAGATAAGAGTAACTCAAGCTCAAAGTTCTCAATTCATCTTAGAGTTTAAAAAGAGAAACATGTTTGGGTTATTAACATTTTTTGAGTGTCTTTTTTCTTAGATTGTGAGAGTTATTATTACTCAAGTTCCAATTTTTTGTATTCAACCTGATAGTGGTTTAGGTCCTTCTTCAATCTGGGGTTGTTAGGTTTTTAGGAAAAAACTTGGCTTGTAGGGTCATAGTGGTTAGTTCCTCAAAAGTCTGGAGTTGTCAGACTGATTGGGAGGACTTGGCTTGGAGGGTCAGGTGCTTTGTAATTCAAGGTATTTGAATTAGTGGATTAAAGCCTTCTGAATGAAGGGATTAGATGTAGCCAAGTAAGTGGTGAACCAGGATAAAGATATGTGTCAAATTATTTATGCTTTCGTTGTTTGTTGCTTCTAAATCAAATTGCTTCTACTCCAAGTAAGTCACCAAAACCAAACTAGTTTCTTTATTTATTTATAAAACGTTATCAACTTTAGGAAGCACAATTCAATTCCCTTTCTCGTGTTTGCACCTTCAATTTGGCATCAGAACTCAGTATCAAGGCTGAGCACTTTACAATGTTTGAGAAAATATTAAAGGGTTCAATATGTTTGGGTTCAGTGAAGATGTTGTTGGAGGAAATATCAATAGGCCACCTATGTTTGATGGAGAACGTTTTGAGTATTGGAAAGACAGGTTGAGAAGTTTCTATATTTCACAAGATCGTAACTTTTGGACTAGTTGGAAGATGGTTATATTGCTATGAAGAATATTGATGGTATTGAAATTCCAAGAAAGGAGATGAATATTGATCAGAAGAAGATGTACAAGATGCATTATAAGTCTAGATCATTCGTGATAAATGCAATCACCTTTAAGGAGTTTGACAAGTGCACTAACAAGGAGACATCAAAAAGTATTTATGATAGCATGGCTCTGACCTATGAAGGAAGCAAGCAAGTGGAAGAAGCAAAGGCCAACCTCCTAGTTAAAAAGTATGATTTGTTCAAGATGGAAGAAGATGAAGACATTGAAACAATGTTTTGCAGATTCCAGACCCTAGTATTTGGATTAAAGGTACTTGAGAAGAGTTATAGTACTGTTGATCATGTGAAGAAAAGGATTTGAATACTCTAAAGCTGGAAGAACTAATCAACACTCTTAGATCACATGAAATTGAGCTTGGAAGAGATAAGCCCAAGAAGAAGAACAAAACTCTGGCCTAGAAATCTAAGCCGAAGAAGATTCTAAAAGCATCGTCAGAATCAGAGGATAGTGATTCAGATGATCATAATCTGAACTCAGAGGAAGAGGATATTACTTTCATATCTAGAAAAATTTGAAAGATGTTGCACAATAGAAAGAAGAAATTTTCCAAAAGATATTCCATGCAATTCAATAGAGAGAATGATGATAAATATGACAAGACAATCATCATCTGCTATGGATGCAATGAACCAGGACATATCAAGTCAGAATGTTCAAATACGGAGAAAGGGAAACATCATAGGAAAGATTCCAGACCCAAGAAGAAGATTTTGATGGCTACATGGGATGATTTTGAGGAATCCTCTAATGATGAACAAGCAAATTGGCTATGATAACTCAATATTTAATTAAGATTTACAGAATATTTGATCAGCATCTAATGAAGATTTGAAGAAAATTTAATCATAAATTGAAGAAGAGTTTATTTGAATAATTGACAAATTCAATCTACACAAAATAGAAATAGAATCAATTTAAAAAATTTACAAACTCATTCTGAACAAAATACAGTTCAGAATTAAACAATGACTAAATTGAAGCACAAACTTTCAATATAAGTAGACACTCAAGGTTGAAGGTGAAATGCATTGGAAAAATAGATAAGAGTAACTCAAGCTCAAAGTTCTCAATTCATCTTAGAGTTTAAAAAGAGAAACATGTTTGGGTTATTAACATTTTTTGAGTGTCTTTTTTCTTAGATTGTGAGAGTTATTATTACTCAAGTTCCAATTTTTTGTATTCAACCTGATAGTGGTTTAGGTCCTTCTTCAATCTGGGGTTGTTAGGTTTTTAGGAAAAAACTTGGCTTGTAGGGTCATAGTGGTTAGTTCCTCAAAAGTTTGGAGTTGTCAGACTGATTGGGAGGACTTGGCTTGGAGGGTCAGGTGCTTTGTAATTCAAGGTATTTGAATTAGTGGATTAAAGCCTTCTGAATGAAGGGATTAGATGTAGCCAAGTAAGTGGTGAACCAGGATAAAGATATGTGTCAAATTATTTATGCTTTCGTTGTTTGTTGCTTCTAAATCAAATTGCTTCTACTCCAAGTAAGTCACCAAAACCAAACTAGTTTATTTATTTATTTATAAAACGTTATCAACTTTAGGAAGCACAATTCAATTCCCTTTCTCGTGTTTGCACCTTCAATTTGGCATCAGAACTCAGTATCAAGGCTGAGCACTTTACAATGTTTGAGAAAATATTAAAGGGTTCAATATGTTTGGGTTCAGTGAAGATGTTGTTGGAGGAAATATCAATAGGCCACCTATGTTTGATGGAGAACGTTTTGAGTATTGGAAAGACAGGTTGAGAAGTTTCTATATTTCACAAGATCGTAACTTTTGGACTAGTTGGAAGATGGTTATATTGCTATGAAGAATATTGATGGTATTGAAATTCCAAGAAAGGAGATGAATATTGATCAGAAGAAGATGTACAAGATGCATTATAAGTCTAGATCATTCGTGATAAATGCAATCACCTTTAAGGAGTTTGACAAGTGCACTAACAAGGAGACATCAAAAAGTATTTATGATAGCATGGCTCTGACCTATGAAGGAAGCAAGCAAGTGGAAGAAGCAAAGGCCAACCTCCTAGTTAAAAAGTATGATTTGTTCAAGATGGAAGAAGATGAAGACATTGAAACAATGTTTTGCAGATTCCAGACCCTAGTATTTGGATTAAAGGTACTTGAGAAGAGTTATAGTACTGTTGATCATGTGAAGAAAAGGATTTGAATACTCTAAAGCTGGAAGAACTAATCAACACTCTTAGATCACATGAAATTGAGCTTGGAAGAGATAAGCCCAAGAAGAAGAACAAAACTCTGGCCTAGAAATCTAAGCCGAAGAAGATTCTAAAAGCATCGTCAGAATCAGAGGATAGTGATTCAGATGATCATAATCTGAACTCAGAGGAAGAGGATATTACTTTCATATCTAGAAAAATTTGAAAGATGTTGCACAATAGAAAGAAGAAATTTTCCAAAAGATATTCCATGCAATTCAATAGAGAGAATGATGATAAATATGACAAGACAATCATCATCTGCTATGGATGCAATGAACCAGGACATATCAAGTCAGAATGTTCAAATACGGAGAAAGGGAAACATCATAGGAAAGATTCCAGACCCAAGAAGAAGATTTTGATGGCTACATGGGATGATTTTGAGGAATCCTCTAATGATGAACAAGCAAATTGGCTATGATAACTCATAACAAATCTACCTCTGGAACCAACGTAGATTATGACTCTGGAAGTATATCAACAGATGAAGAAATTGAGGTATTTTCTGAGATTACTCATTCTAATTTAATTACTGCTATAAATGATTTTATAAATATTAATCAGAAATTGTCTTTAAAACTGAAAACACTTAGGAAAGAAATTAATGTTTTAAAGAATTAATGTTTTAAAGAATCAAAGTCCTGAATTTAAAACAGAAAATACAAATTCAAAAATTGATATTACTGAACTTAAGACAAATAATGCAACTGTAAAATCTGATATTATTGATTTTAAAAGAGAAAATGCAAATTTGAAAAAATATATTGATGAACTTAAGGCTAAAAATCTAACTCTGAAAAGTAATTATAGTTGAACATTAATTGAAAATACCACAGGTAACTCTGATAAGAATGAAGAAGTATTTCAAGATTTTATTGATAATGGTATGGAAAGAAGCAAGTATGCATATATAATTTATGGGGTTAGTAGGAATGGTAAATACATGGTTAATATTATTATTAGAGAGTCCCTGGCAACGACGCCAATTTGATCTGCTGTCGCACATGGGTCAAATACAATTGATAAAATATAAATAGAGGTAATAACTCAAATCGTTTCACATGGACTTCCGATGTAGTAATAATAACTGAATTGAAATTGAAATTAAAAAGGGTTTTTTTTAGATTTTTGATTTAACAGATGGGCAAAATGATTAATCCACTTATTCAAATTTCAGACATATCACATATTCTACAATGAGTTTAATTTCTAATTTGTGATTCTATTCTTATTTGACTATAGAATTGATCAAACAAGTGTAATCAATCCTATGTTAATTTGGTTTCTTTGATTGGATTAAGCATCACAATCATCAAAATATTACAATTAACAATCAAGTGTCGCAAAAGTATAATTCAATTAAATTAGAAACCAAAATCACATTCTGTCAAATAAATTTAATCAATTCTATTGAAATTCAATTTAAGCAATCAAAATATCAATATAATCAAATAAACAAGAATAGAATTAATCTTATAAAATTTTGAACTCGTGGATTAATCTTATAAAATTAGCCTTCGATGAAATTAAAATAAAAGGATTTATTTCTTGTATCAATTTAAATTCTAATTTTTCCGTTCTTAGAAAAGAAACAAAACTGTCAATATATAGTACTTGATATTGGGCTTTAGGGTTTAAAAACAAGTTGCCCGCTAATTAAAATTATTATAAAAATCTATATTACGAAATTTGCAATTTAGGCCTTGTAAAGTTCGGAATTGGTATTTTCTTCCAACACAAAAGTTGTAGCTCCGATTTTTATCTTTCCAACGCCTACTCATATGTGCTAATCCGATATCCAGAGCTCAAGTTATGACCTATAGAGCGAGAAAGAGTTAAAATGCAAACAATAAAATTATAATTCAAATTCGACCCAAAGTTTAGAAACAAGCTAAAAATATTAATCTAAGCTATAAAGAGCTTTTAAAATACCAAACTAAAAAACTAAAAACATGTGCCCAAATGCTATGATCAGTTAGTAGGAATGGTAAAAGAGGAACAGGATTTCATTAAAAAGTAATTGAATATAAATTTATCTCCTCTGATGATTTATGTACTATTTGCTATAAGAAATGTCACACTAAAATATCTTGTCATATGTTAACCACATGGAAATACAAGAAATCTTTAAAATCTAACAAACTTGGACCTAACCAGATTTGGGTACCAAAGAATAAAATTGTTTATGTTGCAGATGTACTAATCAACCAAATTGACACACCAGTCATGGTGCTAGGTCAATAGATGCTTGCAATATATGAAGGAAAAAAGGTGTATGTTCCAAGATCTAACAAATAGAAGCCAACTGACTCTGGTAGAAGAATGACTAGTCAACACAATCCCTATCAGAACCAGAACTCGAACCATATGATAAAACCAGAAATATTTGGAGTATCAACAGACTCAAAACTGGCAGAGAAATCATACACATCAACAGAATTGGAACTACCAGAAGAATCAGAATTTCCATCAGAGAAACCCAATACATTAGTCGAAATAGAAGTCGCATATTAAAAGTCAGAATAAAGAGACTTCTTTGAACACTCCAATCCAATTCATCAAGACTACAAACCTGAATAGTAATTCAAATTCCTTCTTCCAGAGTCTCTAATAAGAGAATTTGCGAACTCAAAATCTGAAAACCAGAAAATAAAAACTAAGAGGGTTTTCAGAGTGAAATTGAAACTGTTAACATATAGGTAATATCTTTCTTCAAATTTAATTTTTGTCTCATATTATTTTTTTGTAAAAATTCAAAGCTAGATAAGTATTTTGTAGGTTCTCAAGAATTTAAGACGAATGATGTTTGAGATCTAGTACCTAGACCAAAGAAGAACATTATTGGAACCAAGTGGGTTTTTAGAAACCAGTTAAATGAAAACGGTGAATTGGTTAGAAACAAGGCAATACTTATAACACAAGGCTACAATCAACAAGAGGGCATTGATTATACTAAGACATTTGCAAATAATAAAATTACCTTATTTCAAATGATTGTTAAATTTGTTTTCTTCTTAATGATTATATAAGTGAAGAAGTTTAAGTTAAACAACCTAAGGTTTTGAAAGTTATGATTTTCCAAGTCATGTTTTTAAACTTAAGAAATCTATGTATGGTCTAAAACAAGCACCTATGACATGGTATGATAGACTCAATAACTTCTTTCTTAAAAAGTAACATTGAAAGAGGCCACGTAGATAATACACTTTTTAGAAAATCAATAAGAGACAACATTCTTATTATTCAAATTTATGTTGATGACATTATTTTCGGATCTACTAATGACACTCTTTGTCAAGAATTTTATAAATTGATGCACCTTGAATTTCAAATGAGTATGATGGGAGAACTTAAGTTCTTCTTAGGGATACAAATTCAGCAAAGTCAAAAAGGTATATACATTTATCAAACTAAATATACAAAAAGATCTTCTGACGGAAGTTTAATATGAGTCATTGCAAACCTATGACTACACCAATGCACCCTACTTACTCACTTGAAAAAAATGTGATTCAGGAAAAAAAACAATGGGTTGACATTTTCACCAAACCACTACTTGACTGATGTTGTGATTACTTCAAATTAGTTTAGTTTTATACTAGTTATTATATTTTCTTGCATTATGTTATAATTATTTTAATCAAAAAATAGAGAGAGAGAGAGAAACGAAAAAAAAATAAAAATGAAAAATAAGGAGAAAAACGATAAAAAAAATGAAAAAAAGAGAAAAAAAGAGAAAAAAAGAGAGAGACAAAGTTTCACTTTCAAGTATTTGTATCTGATGACAAAAAGGGGAGAATGATATTCGATAAGGTGGAGAGAAAACGATATTGAGACTTAAGGGGAGCCCTAAGTTAGGGGGAGTCAAAAAAATATAAAGAAAATTTGTTGTAAAAAGTACAAGTTTTGTAATCATCCAAAATGAGGAGATTGTTGGAACCAAGTTGGTTTTACATTTAGCGTTTTGATGCTAACAAACGTATTTTATAAAAACAATATATTTGACTTAAAAGAGTATGAAAAAAGATTCATGAAATTGAAGAAAATCTAAAATAAGATTTGATTACAAATTATAATTAATGAAAATTTAAAATAAGATTTGATTCAAATTTATAATTGAAGAAAATCTAAAATAAGATTTGATTCAAATTTATGATTGATGAAAATCTAAAATAAGATTTGATTCATATTTATAATTGAAGAAAATATTTGACTAGGTTAAAAAGGAGATATCATCAATATTTAATGATGATTTGAAGAATATTTGATCAAAATTTAATGAAGATTTGAAGAATATTTGATCAACATTTAATGAAGAATATTTGATCAACATTTAATGATGATTTGAAGAATATTTGATCAACATTTAATGAAGATTTGAAGAATATTTTATCATCATTTAATGCAGATTTAAAGAACATTTGATCAATATTTAATGAAGATTTGAAGAATATTTGATCAATATTTAATTAAGATTTACAGAATATTTGATCAGCATCTAATGAAGATTTGAAGAAAATTTAATCATAAATTGAAGCAGAGTTTATTTGAAGAATTTACAAACTCGATCTACACAAAATAGAAATGGAATCAATGAGAGAAACACTTGTTTAGGTTAGAAATATTTTCTGAGTGTTATTTTCTTAGAGTTGTACAATATGCATCATAAGTCCAAAAAATTCATGATAAAATGCAATCATTTTCAAGGAGTTTGACATGTGAAATAGCAAGGAGACAACAAAGAGCATTTATGATAATCTGATTCTGACTTATGAAGGAAGGAAGCAAGTTGAAGAAGCAAAGACTAACAATGTTGAAAGTATGAGTTGTTCAAGATGGAAGAAGATGCAAACATTGAAACAATGTTTTCTTGATTCCAACCTCTAGTCTAAAGATGAAAGGTACTTGAGAACAATTATACTACTACTGATCATGTGAAGAACATTCTTAGGAATCTTCTTCCAAGCAACTAGAGATCTAAGATTACAACTATTCAAGAATCTAAGGATCTCAATACTCTTAAATTGGAGCAATTGATTAGCACACTGAGATCACTTGAAATTGAGATTTCAGATGATGAGCCCAAAAAGAAGTAGCCAACTTTAGTGCTGAAATCCAAGTAGAAAAAGGTTTGAAAGGCAATAGCAAAATCAGAGGATAATAATTCATATGATCAAAATCTGAACATAGAGGATGACGAGTTGATTTTCGTATCCTAAATTTTTTTAGAAGATATGGCACAAAAGAAAGAAGAAATCTCCTCAAAGGTATCCCTAGTGGTCTAGTAAAGGAAGGGATGAGAAATCTTGCAAGAAAAGCATCATATGATATGGACGTAATGAACCTGATCATGTCAAGTCTGAATATCCAAATCTAGAAAAAAGGAAACATTAGAGGAAAGACTCCAGACCAATGAAGAAGATTCTAATGGCTACATGGGATGATTATTATGAATCCTCTAATGATAAAGAGTAAGAAAATTTAGCTATGATGGATCATACAAACTCTGCCTCTGGATCCAACACAAACACTAATTTTGACTCTTAAATTGAATTAGTTCATGAAGAAATTGAGGTATTTTCTGACATAACTTGATCTAATTTAAGTAATGTCATAAGTGATTTCTTAAATAAAAACCACAAGTTGTCTTTAAAATTGAAAACACTTATGAAAGTAAATGAAAACTTAACTAAAGAAATCAATGTTTTAAAAACTGAAAGTGTTGAGGTTAAATATGAAAATAAAACCTTGAAATATACCCTTGTGTCAAAATATTTAGAAAATTTTACACGTAATTCTGATAAATACGAAGAAACATTTCAAGACTTTCTAGCTAACAATATGGAAAAATGAATGTATTTTTATAATTTATGGAGTTAGTAAAAATGGTAAAAGATATCTTGGATTTGAAGAAACAATGATTGAACCTAAACTTATTCCCTCTGATATTGTGTAGTGTTTGCTCTAGAAATGTCACTCTAAATTATATTGTCCCATGTTAATACAAACAAAAATAAGAAACCTTTCATGACTAATAAACCAAGACCCAACCAAATTTCGGTACCTAAGAACAAAATTATCTATGTTGTAGATGTCCTCAATAGCCAAGTTAAGATACCAATCATGATAAATGGACAATGGATACTTGCGACATATGATGGGAGAAAAGTCTATATTCCAAGACCTAACATTGATCAAATGAGGCACAATAACTTTTGGAGGTAAGTAGAAAGGTCAGATCATGGGGCAAGGCATAGTTTGTAATCATGCATCTCCTTCTATTAAAGATGTATTGTTTATTAAAGGACCTAAATATAATTTGTTAAGTATTAGTCAATTAAGTGATAATAATTAAGATATTATATTTAATCAAAAAAACATGTAAGGCAGTTAGTCAAAGGGGAGGATCTCTACTCTTTACAGGTTATAGGAAAAATAACATATATAAGATAAATTTGTAGTCTAGAGAAACAAGATGTTAAGTGTCTAATGTCAATAAATGAATAGAAATTAATTTGGCACAAATGATTAGGTAATGTAAACCTTAGATTAATCTCAAAATTGAATAAAATTCAACTAGTTAGAAGTCTACCTAAACTTAGCTACAAAAATGAAATTATGTTGAAGCTTGTCAAAAGGGAAAACAAACAAATAACTCCTTTACCCCCAAATAACTTAGTCACTGCCTCAAAACCCCTTGAGCTCTTACATATAGGTCTATTTGGGTCAGTGAAAACAACCTCACTAAAAGAAAAGAAGTATGGCTTTGTGATAATAGATGATTACACTAAGTAGACCAAGGTAAAATTCTTAAGAAATAGAAATGCATGTCATAAAACGTTTATTGCATTTTGCAAACAAGTAATCAATGAAAAGGGTCTTAAGATTTTAACATTTAAAAAATACCATGGAGGAGAATTTTAAAACAAGTTCTTTGAAAGTTTTCGCGAAAGAATGGAATCTCTCACAATTTCTCCTCTCCTAGCACACCACATGAAAATGGAGTTGTAGAAAAAAAAAGAATAGATCCCTTCAAGAAATGGACAGAACCATGCTAAATGAGATGGAAATTGCAAAACATTTTTAGGCAGAGGCAATTAACAATGTGTGCTATATTCAAAAGAGAATGTTAATTAGGTCAATGTTGAATAAAACACCATATGTATTATGAAAGGGCAAAAAGCCTAACATCTCATACTTTAAACAATTTGGTTGTACTTGTTATATGTTAAACACTAAAGACAACATTGACAAGTTTGATTCCATATCACAAAAGTGCACCTTCATTTGATACTCTAAAAAGATCTAAAGCTTATAGATGTGTTTATTATGGAAACTCAAATTATGGAAGAATCAATACATCTTAAATTGGATGACAAAGAGTTTCACCTTAAAATGTCAAAGCCAGTTCATGATAGTGCAAGTTTACTGAAACCAGAAGAAGATGATGTAGACAAACAAGAAGAATCATATGATACAAGTAAATTAGAAAAAGATGACCAATCATCAAAAGATGAATCTGACCAAGTCATAAGAAATCAAGATAAGTCAAAAGGGAGATCTGGATGGAAGTACAAGTCATCCAATCCTGAAACTCTAATCATTGAAAATGAAAATGATCCTTTGAACATCAGATCATCATTAAAAAATACAATTTTGTTTGGTCTACTATCATCCATTGAACCTATATCTATTGATAAATCAATAGTAGAAAATGGTTGGATACTTGCAATGCAAGAATAGTTAAATGGATTTAAAAGTAATGATGTTTGATATCTAATACCAAAACAAAAGAAAAACATTATTGGAACCAAATGGATTTTCAAAAACAAGCTAAAAGAAAAAGGAGAAATAGTCAGAAACATGGCATTGATTACACTGAGAAATTTTCTCTAGTGGCTAGGTAAGAATATATTCATATCATACTATCTTTTGCTACTTATAGTACCATTACATTGTTTAAAATTGATGTTAAAAGTGCATTTCTAAATTGGTATATAAGTGAAGAAGTCTATGTTTAGCCACCCTAAGTTTTAAAAGTTCTTAACTTTCGGACCATGTATTCAAACTTAGGAAATCATTGTATGAACTAAAACAAGCACCTAAGGCATTGTATCATAGACTAAGTAACTTCTTTCTTAAATTTTTTTTTGAAAGAGGACAAGTAAACAACACCCTAGTTAGAAAATCAAAAGGAGATGACATTATTCTCTTCCAAACTTATGTTGATGACATTATTTTTGCATCTACTAATGACACTCTTTGTCAAGAATTTGCGAAGTTAATGTAGCTTGAATTTTGAAAGAGTGTGATGGGAGAGCTGAGGTTCTTCTTAGGGATACAAACTCAAAAAACACAAAAAGGCATATAAATTCATCAAACCAAATATACAAAAGAGCTTCTCAAGAAGTTTAAATTGAATGATTGTGAACCTATTGCTACACCAATGCACCATACTTGTTCACTTGAAAAGGATGAATCAAGCCAAAATGTTGACCAGAAAACATATAGATGAATGATTCGGTCATTGCTTTACCTTACTTCCTCCAGACCTAATATTATGTTTAGTATGTAGGTGCAAGATTTTAGGCTAATCCAAGGGAATCTCATTTATTTGCTTTTAAGATGATCCTTAGATAAACAAAAGGTACTACAAAACTTAGCTTGTTCTACAAGAAATCTACTATGTACAACTTAAGTGGGTATTGTGATGCTGATTATGCTCGACACAAAATTGAGAGAAAAGGCACAAGTGGAAACTGCACATTTCAGGTGAAAACTTAATCTCATGTTCAAGTAAAAGACAAATCACAATTGCAATGTCAACAATAGAAATTGAGTACATTTCAGCAGCATTATGCAATTCTCAACGGTTATAGATGAAACTCAATAAGAAGATTACAAGATTCTTTATAGTAACATTCCCACATTATGTGACGACACTTCTGCCAGTTGCCTAACCAAAAACCCAATCCTACATTCTAGATCCAAACACATAGAAATTAAACATCACTTCATTAAGGACTTTGTTCAAAAATAAGTACTAAAGGGGATATTCTTGGAACCAATGAGCTGACATATTCACAAAACCACTAGTTGAAGATAGATTTGACTTCATTTGGAAAAATATAAACCTTATCTTTATATCGGAATGATGATGTGCCAAGTTAAGAGTAGTTTAGATTCATACTAGGATCAATTTTATGTTATGTAAGGCTACGTTTTATGTTATGTTCATTCTATTAAAAAAAAAGGATTCACTTTCAAGTATTTTTTTATGATGACAAAAGAGGGAGTTATTGTTGCCATCATCAAAAAAATGGGGATATTGTTGGAATTAAGTTAGTTTTCCACTTATCGTTTTGATGTTAACAAAAGCACTTTGTGACAACATTTTATTGCACTAATATTTTCATTAAGTATGCAGAAATTAGAACAGAAATATCGAAGAAAATGACTAGAGGATACGATTAAAGGGTACGACCACTAAAGGATATCACTAAAGGAAGCGAACTGAGGAAGTAAAAAGGTCAGATAAACAAAATCAAATCATTCAAATTCATGCGCTAGAAAAGTTCTCAAATCTGCCTTTAATTGCATGCTTCTGGTAGGTCAATGTGTTTCTACTTATTCTTCTGAAGATTGAAGCATGCTTATGATTTGCATGCCTCTAATGAGTTAGTCTATGCGTCTGCCTCTGAAGATCTAGTAAGCCTTTGAAGATTTTGTGTCTGCCTTTGAAGAATTAGGTGCCTCAAAAGATTCAAAGTACTTCTAAAGATTTATGTGCATCTAATGATTCAACGTAATTTTCATGCCTCTAATGAACAATAACTTTAGCATGCCTATGATGAACAATAACCTCATCATGCCTCTAGTGAACAATAACTTTAGCATGCCTTTGATGAACAATATTTTTTAGAATGCCTCTAAATTTTGAAGCCATTGTTCAAGATAGCATATGAAGCATATATCATGTTGAGTTTGAAGATTGGAATACATTCCAAAGTGTTGCCTCTAATACATTGCACACTCTAAAGTTGCTATAACTCTAAAGACTGCAACTAGTTCCAAAGTGATGCCTCTTATACGTAACACACTATAAAGTTGCATTGATTATGAAGATTGCAACATGTTCCAAAGTGGTGCCTCTAATACGCATCACACTACAAAGTTGCAATGACTCTGATAATGAACAAAGGTGAAGTTTGAAGGTGCAAATAAGAGAAGCGAGGATTGAATTGTGTTTGACTAAGTTCATAACTTATTCATTATTTAATTAAACTGGTTCAGACTTGATGATTTTCATTGAGTAGAAGCAATAATAAAACTAAGAAGTGTAGGAATAAAGTGACACAAGTAATTATCCTTTTTCACCACGAACTTGGCTACATTCAGTCCTATCACTTAGAATGATTTAATCCACTAATTCACAACTTGAATTACAAAGCATCAGAGCCTCCAAGACAATCTTCTAAATCAACATGACAACCCCATACTTTTTAGGAACTCACATACCTTGACTTTACCAGCCAAGTCTTCTCCACACAATCTGACAACCCCAGGTTGTTGAAGGCATACTAACATCACTATTGGGTTTGAATACAAAGTAATGAAACTTAAATAGTTGATTTTAACAAGCTGATTATAATAATGACTATCACACTCTAAGAAAAACACTTTGAAAATATTTCCCATTCGAACAATTGTTTCTCTCTTTGAACTCTACGATGAATTTGGGATTTGAGCTTGACTTCTTACACTCTTTTATGATTTTTCGATGATCTTATACTTTAGCTTTGAGTATCTATTTATAGATAAAATTAGGGCTTCAATTTAGTCATTGTTAAATACTGAAATGTATCTTCATTCCTTGCTTGGTCCAAAATAATCTTATTCCAAAATTAATTCTAAACAAGATGCTTTTGATAATATGTTATTTAGCCAATACTTTATTTCTGAATCCAATATGAGCATTTCTTCTAGATTGATTTTATTGAGATTGATTTCGTAAGTTCTTCATATTGATATTATTCGTATTTTGTTAAGATTAAGTTTATAAATTCTTAAGAATGAGATTGTTCAAATTTTGTTAAAATTTAAGTTTGTAAATTCTTCGGATTGATATTATTTGTATTTTGTTAAGATTGCATTCGCAAATTTCTCAGCTGAAATTTCCTTCCTATTTCTTGCTTGGATATGGGTGAAAACATAGTGATGGATTGGCTCTTGAACTTTCACAAGTAGGAATATGACTCACTCCAATTTAGTATTTTGTCCTTTGTATCGTCTTGCAAAAAATAAATGTATCTTCTTGTGTGTTTCTTCTTGTAAATAATTCTTGATGATATCTTCTTGTAAATAATTCATAACTTCTTATCGATAAATCTTGATTAGATCTTCTTATAAATACTTCATATCTTCTTGTGATAAATCTTGATCAAATCTTCTTGTAAATAATTCATATCTTCTAATAGATAAATCTTAATCGAATATTCTTATAAATAATTCATATTTTCTTATGATAAATCTTGATTAAATCTTCTTTTAAATAACTCATATCTTCTTGTAGATAAATCTTGATCAAATCTTCTTTGAAAGTAATTCATATCTTATTGTTCATAAGATGTTGATCATATCTTCTTCAAATCTTAACCATATCCTCTTTTCAACTTGGTCAAAGATTTTCTTCAATTATAAATTTGAACAAAAATTATTTTAGATGTTTTAAAAAACAAGAATCTTCTTTCATACTATGTAAAGTCAAATATGTTGTTCTCATAAAATACTTTTGTTAACATCAAAACTCTAAGTATAAAACAATCTTGTTTTCAACAAAGTTTCCCATGCCATTAGTTCTAAGTGGCAAATCTTTGCATCTGCCTTTGACTCTAATTCTTCAAGCAACACAACATCTAACTCAACCAATCAAGTAAATGATTCTGATGGAGGAAAGTCAATGAAATTGATGGAATGTTAAAGGCTCTAATATATTAAGAAAAATATTTAATTGGATTTAGCCGAATCCTCACTTTTTAAGGTCCAAGAACTACCTCAAAATTGTTCCCTCCCAAATCAAATCAACCTTATGAAGAAAGACTCAAGTGAATCAAAATGCAATATGAACAAATACACACAATATCTTTCTAGAAGAGTTGCTTAGATTAGATTCGAAAATAAGGAATTGGCTAATAGTAATATTATCAAAATATATCTTTCATTTTTATATTTGGAAGAAATTTTTGGCCAAGCTGAATAAAGATACGATTTAAAATTCTTGAGGGACAGAATTCATGAACCCTAAATTCTTCTATAAATAGTGGATAAAGGGTGAAGAAGAATGTACGACCACAACAAACTCAGAAATCCTAAATACCAAAGTTATTCATAAAAACCTTAAGAGATTACTTTTTCTAAGTATCTAGAGTTTAAGGTTTTAAGTTCTAGCAAAGCACTCATTCAACTTTATATTATTTAGCGATTAATGCTTCATTGTAGTGTGGGAAATTATTGTATGAAATCAACATGTTAGAAGAAAACTAATCAAGTTGCAAACTCTTGTAACCCAACTCGATAGTGGTTTTAGTGTTGTCAAATTATGTTGAAAAGACTTAACTTGTAGGATCAAGGTGTTGTGTGCTTTCAATAATCTAGGGTAGTCAAATTATGTGGAGAAAACTTGGCTTATAGAGTCAAGGTGCTTTTGTTCCTCAAAAGGTATGGGGTTCTCAAGCTATTTTGAGAAGACCGGCTTATAGGGTCAGGTGTTGTATAATTCAATGAGTTAAATTAGTGGATTAAATTCTACTAAGTGAGGGGACTTAACGTAACTACCACTTGGTGGCGAACCATGATAAACGTATTGTGTCACTTTACTCATGCATTCTTTGGTTTTGCTACTACTAATGCTTTAAGTCATTAAACTCAAACAAATTTTAATCAAATAATAAAAAATTATCCAGCTTAGACAAACACAATTCAACAATTTTCTTGTATTTTCACTTTCACTTTTGTGGATTAAAACTCATATCATCCACTAAAACTTCTATAATAAGTAAATCATACATATCTACTTTTCTAAAAAGAGTGGTATCAATCTTTCCTCTTGAAAGTCCATTTTCAATTAAAAATATACTTAGTTGATCATACCAAATATTGGGAACTTGTTTTAGACCCTAAAATGTTTTAGCTAATTTAAATACATGATTTGGTTTATGTTCATCAACCAAATCCAGGTGGTTGCTTAAAAAACATTTTCTCATTTAAAAATCCATTTAAGAAAGCACTTATAAGATTCAATTGGAAAAGTTTTATGCATTTGTGAGCAGGATATGCAAGAAGGAGTTGAATAGCTTTTAACCTTGCCACTAGAGAAAATATTTCATCTTAATCAATACATTCTTCTTTATTGTACCCTTGACCTACTAGTTTTTCCTTGTTTCCAATAACCTTGCCATTTTTATCCAACTTTTTTTTCTTCTGAAGATCCATGTTGTACCAATGATGGTTTTATCTTGAGTTAGCGGAATGAGCTTTGAGACTTTGTTTCATTCAAGTTGAGTAAGTTTTTCCTTCATGGCTTTAACCCATGATTCATGAGTAATGACTTCAATCCATTATTTGTTAGTGATAGCCATGTTGTTGTTTTTGAATGGCTGCCTTGTTCTTACACCGTTTGAGGTGCTTCCAATAATTTGATTATGAGGATAATTTCAAATAATTTTCCAACTCCTTATAGCTTGTGGATCTAAGCCATTGTGATCTGGAACATCTTTTCTTTGAGTGGTTAGTTTATCATATTCAACATAAATTATATGAATTCTAAGTTCAACAGTTTGGGATTTCAAATTATAAACTCTATAACCTTTAGACATGTCTGACTATCCAAGAAAGATAGTTTTGTATGATTTTGGATCAAAATATCCCAAGTTATCTTTATTGTTTAGGATATAGCAGTAGCAGCCAAAAATGTGACAATAGGAAATGGTTGGTTTCCTTTTTTTCTTTTTTTAAGAGTTCATAAGGTGTTTTACTTTAGGATTTTTCTAATTGAATCATGAATCAAAATATAGCAAAATGTATTTATAGGTTCAACCCAAAAGTATTTGTTAACTTTTGATTCATCTAGCTTGGTACTTGTCATCTCTTTCAAGGTTCTATTTTTCTTTCAACAATTTGATTTTGTTAGAGAGCCCTTGCACAAGATAAATTATGATATTCCATGACCTCTTCTTACTAAGATGATTGAGTAACCTTTTTCATTTTGAACTTTCTTGCAAAAGGTTTGAAAGGCTTCTAATGGTTCATATTAATATTTTAAAAATAACAACCAAGTGAATATAGAAAAATCATTGACAAAAACAAATCCATATTGTTTTCCACAAAGGTTAGTCATCTTAATTGTTTTAAAAATGTTTAAGTAAAGCAATTTAAGAGGTGATTGAGTTGGCACAAATTCTTTTGAATGAAAATTATTTTTGACTTGTTCTCTTTTTACACCTGTTGCACATATTTTGGATTTGACATAAATTCTTTTGGATAATTAGAAATGGTTTTCATGTTATCATGACCGGTAAGTTTGTGCCAAACACATTTATCTTTTTCAAGGGGTTTGAATTGTAATCACTTTTTAAAATTTAATTCCCGCACTTAATTTAATATGATTAAAAATAATCTTGATAACATGATATTGAATAACTCGAACATTTTGGTTGAGTTAAAATTTGAAATACGATAACTAGGTGTAACATTCAATGATATGTGACCTTTCAATGCATAATAAACAAAAGAGAAGAGATAACAAGGTCACACAAGAGAAGTATATTGGTTCTCCCAACTTGACATATGTTTAGTCCTCACAATTTGTGAGATTTTCACTAATATGCTAAGCATAAAACGTTCTACCTTTGAACTTTATTTCTTGATCCCGGTTGATCAATTACAACTTTCAACGTTCGATCTAGAAATGAATTTTTCACATCCACCTTTTACTCTAGAAATGATTTTTTAATATCAGCTTTCAAATTAGAGAGGATTTTTACAACCCACTCTATCAAACATAAAAGATAGACTTGATTTACAAATAAAGTGTATGATAAATTTATTTTGGGATCTTATGATTCACATATATTTGTTTGAGATTTATTAATAGCAATAACTCCGAAAAAATGATCCACTGACATAGTGAAAAGAGTTTGGAGTTTTCCTTGAGAGAAGAGTCTCATAACTTCAGCTTTTTAGATGAACTAGTGTAGATAGATTGTAAATTGAACTATTTCCTTCATCTTCTAATTGCTCTTAGTTTTATAGATGAAGAAAGGCTTACAATATTCAATTTAATTTGAATATAGTCGTTAGATAGCCTTGTCAATTCAATTGCTTTCTTTGAAACAATCTTCTTATTTGCAAGTCTGTCAAGAATGTTCCTCTTCAAATTCATAACGTTTTTCTTCAAACAAAGAATGTTCTTCTTTAAGTTTTGAAGGAAACATGGGCATAAAGGCATAATATATCCATTGGGACAGAGTTGAGTCAGAAGCATGCATATATGTCATGTCAAAAAGTTTTTTTTTGTAGTTCACTTGAGTGTTTTGTACTTGCTTCCAGCTAATCAATCTAAAGATCAAAACTATATATCAATATGCATGTGTTTTTTAAAGTGAATCTTCACTATTTGACTTCTTGATGTTTGATTACTTTTGAGTGGTCCCTGTGCGAGTTATATCAATCAAGGATATGCTTTCAATGGTCCAAAAATTGATTCATTTGTCTCTTGTCTTTTATTTAAGACAACCAAAATGACTAGAATGTTCTGCAATCGTTCTATCATCAATCTAGTTTTGAAATTCCTTTAAGGAATCTTATAAAACGTCTCATACTTTATAAAAGGTGTATCTTTGTCTTGATGTGCTCATGAATGGGTTTGGATTTGTTGATGAAATCAGTCTTGATATTTGAAGATGATTGTGTGATCTTGCATGAATATGCATTCGTCAATATATCAGAAATTAACTTTGTTTTGATTTTCTGACTAAATAAATACACTCAAAAAAATAAGTTATTAATTAATAAGATCAAAATCATAATTAATAAATATAATAAAATATTTGATTATCTTCAAAATATTAATTATGATTTGGCCTCAACACTAAGCATTGAGTGCTTATGATATTTGATTGATTTATGTTTGTGATCATAGACCTCTAACTACTAAGTGGACTTCTAAAGATGTTTCTTATCCTTTTTGAGATGCGTATGTCTTTCTTAGTGATCTTAGTCCATTTACAATGCTTGTGAACCTTTGGTATATTTAATCAATTGTTTCATTTTCATTCATTTCAAACATTTTGAACTTTCTATCTCCAATGTCAATTATAGTTTCTTTAACATGACTACTTCTTTCGTGGTGATTTTTTAGAATGTCCCAAACATGTTTCATATATTTTCATTCATCTACTCTTTCAGTTTCTTACATACTTTAAAGAACATGATAAGAACAGATGAACTTTTGAGTTTGGAATACTTGAGCTTATTCTACAGCTGTCCATGACTCTTCTAGTTTCACAATTGATTCTGGATCTAATGGGTCTGCTCTTATAACATAGTTTCCATTTGTGATCACTTTCCATATTCTCACACTACTAGAAAAAAAAACGCTTTTAGAGACCAATTTTTCGGTCACTAAATGGAGAAAATTGGTTACTAAATCAAATAGTGACCAAATTACTGACCAATTTAAATCATTTGGTAAACTGCTAGTCGCTAGCTGTTGCAATCAAATTAGCGACTAAATTTAGTGACCAATTTAGCAACCGAATTTACTGATCGATTTAGTGACCGAATTTAGTAACCGATTTAGTGACCAAATTTTGTGACCGATTTTGTGACTGAATTTTGTGACTAATTTTGTGACCAATTGTTGAGACTGATTTAACAACCACTTTGAAATAATTTTTTATGTCATTAGCGATCGGTTTAGAGACGAAATTTGTGACATAAATTATTATTTTTATTAAATATTTGGTCACCAGTTATGTCTCTAAATGTTACCGTTTTTTTTTTACATACATTACTTGAATGTTCAAAAGAACAATAAAAATAATTTTTTAATTTATTTTCAATATCTAAAAAATTCAAACACTAAAATCATTTGAAAACATTAATCATATCAATGTATATAATTAAAAAACATAATATATTTAACTAATATTTGTAAGTACTAAAAATAATACAAACAAAATTTTAGTTTTAACATAATATATTTTGTCATAACTTATCACTATCCGTCTAACTCTTCACCATGATGATCACGAGCATCATTATCAGCAATCTCATCATCAAAATCACCACCATCATGATCACCAATCTCATCATCATGATCACCAATCACGTCATCATTATCACTAATCTCATCTTCATGAATTTGATCTCTAGTATATGGCATGAGTTTAAAGTTCAAGTTATTCATCAGTTGTTTTATCAAGTGGTTGTTGCACTCAATTGTTCTGTTTGTTTTAGCCAATTCCTCTCGAAGTTGATCTCTTTCATTTCTCATTTCTTCAAATTCATGCCTTTGAACTCACTCTGTTGATGAAGAACGTGATCCACGATAATTAAGTCTCTCTAATAATACAGTAGATTCTATTTTGAGACCATATACTCGTTCTCTTTTTATTCGAGCAACCTCACACCATACATCTAATTCATTTGGTGGAGGAGTTCCTTGTAAACATAGTTAGTGTTAAAACATGAGAGATTTAAAGATTCGTCATTATTTAATTGATCATTTATATTGCATGCATGTTTCTGAGTTGATTATGTTTTTATTTGTTGACAAAAAGATGACTTGACCAACTTCTTGATTCTTTTCACACACGTATGATCATTATGATCTTTTAGCATAAAATATCTTGAAATCTGTCAGAAAGTTAATTTTGTCTTGAGAATCATTGATTTATAGTATCCCCGAAGGTTTGATCAAAGAATGAATTGTTCTTAGTAGTTTACAAAAAAAATTTGTTATATACTTCTTTTTGAACAACAAGATACCCATACCTAAGTTCCATAGCTCTCGTTCCACAAAGCCTGATCATGATTAATTTTGCTACCCCATGCGCCTTCCCCTTTCAGCAAGTTGTGGGCGAGGAAGGATTTGAACCCTCAACACAGTGGTTCGTGGCGACGTGCTCTAATCCTATGAGCTACAAGTCCCACCCCGTCTCCACTTGATCTGTTCCCCGAAGTACTACCTTTCCCTCTATTTTTGCTTAAGAAAATGTTAAAGTGTATGCCTCTTTCTCTATAAGACAGTACATTCCAAGGGTGTGAAACAAGAGAGATATGATTTTATAATTGGGGTTTTTAATAAGACAACCTTTTAATTCTTATTCCCTTTTGAATAGGAATATGGAATAAGAATGAAAAGTGTTACGGTTTTTTTTTTTATATCATGTCGAGCTATTTTTCTGCAAGGCCTCTCCTATAGTATCATCACTATTTTTCCGCAAGGCCTCATCACTATTTTTCCGCAAAGCCTCTCCTATAGTATTATCACTGCAGTAGAGTTTAACCACCAAATTCGGGATGGATTGGTGTGGTTCCTCTACGCCTAGTACACTAGAATATCGAACATGAAGGATTGCTTAAAGGATGAATTGTTCTTGATATTTGTTTATGAAAACATTTGTCATATAGTTCATGAAGAACTAAATTAGTAGACTATGATTGAAGTCTACAATTTCTTAATATTTCTATATCACTCTAATATACTCTTGAAGTAGCAAAATTGAAAATATACTTTCACAAATATTTTGAAAGAATGGTCACATTTGTGATTGAATAAAAATGTAGTAGTTGATTAATTATGTGAAAAATCAAATGACAAAGTGAACTTTATTTCTAGAAGTGAATGGTTAAGGTAATTCATATAGTAGAAATTTTAATTTACGTGGTATCTATGAATTACATGTGAAGGTGATAAACAAAATTTCATAAGAATGATTTGTGGTTATGATCTCTATTATTCCTAAAAGTGGTTAACTCATATATATTGTGATAATATTTAATTTTATATTTCATGAGAATGAGTATAACAATATATTAACGCATATATATTGTGACAATATTTAATTTTACTGAGTACAATTTGTCTCATTACTTATGTAAAGAATTTTACATAAAAACATCATTTCATGAGAAGCAAAAATATGGTATCATTGGGTAATTCCTAAAGAAAAATATCATTTTATTGAGGAGTTTAACTTCTCTTCTTACATAAACTTGGAATCTATTATCTATTATATATATTTAAAACAGATCCCCGAATGCTAATGCCACCTCACCCTCGAATCCATCTATACAAATATTTTCCACATCAGCCAAAAAGCAATGTGGGCCTCACCTCATTTCTTCCCTCTCAATCATACTCTCAATACCTACTCTATTTTTCCTCTTTCTTCCACAATTTCTTTAATACCTCCAAAATATATTTGATAATATTATTTTATAATAAATTTATAAATTATAAAATTATTTTATAATTATTTATTATTTATAAATTATTTTATCATTTGATAATAATTTATAATTTATATTATTATCAAATTATTTTATAAGTTATTTTATAATAAATTTATAAATTATTTTATAATATTATTAGTCATTTACCAATGGTAATAATTTATATTATTAATCATTAAATTCAATAAAAAAACACTGACTAATCACTCCTAAATATCTGTTTTAATTGATCTGAAAAGACAAAGAAGATTGTCCATATTATATTTTTCTAAAAATATTTTGAAAATAAAT